>CAUYTI010048598.1:0-20613 GCA_963575145.1 Galago senegalensis
CTGCCGGTATCACTCTTCTCTCTCAGCTGGGCTCCCAGTTTTCGACTTTGTTGGGTGTTTCTCCAGACTTTATCCTTTCTTCTGAACAGGAGCTTCTGTCGGAGACTGGTGCCTGTCAGCCATCTTGACCACTCCCCTCCCCGTCTGTTCTGATAATGAATTTCCTGAGGTTGTTGCCATCTCTGCAAAATCCCTGAGGACCCTCTGGCCAGGCAGGCTCTCTTCCTGGGCCCCAGGAGTTCCTAGGCTGTCAGGACTCAGCTGCACTGGGCTGAACAAAGTCCACCCCGGGGCCCTCTCTCATTCTTCCCAAGAAGGGGTCTCAGCCTGAATCTGCTGCAGGATATCACCCTGCCCAACTCAAAGCATCCTCCTTTCTCATCCCCTAAAGGCTGTCCTGGACTCAATC
Organism: Galago senegalensis; assembly: GCA_963575145.1. NCBI lineage: Eukaryota > Metazoa > Chordata > Mammalia > Primates > Galagidae > Galago > Galago senegalensis. Next base: position 410 of record CAUYTI010048598.1, read on the forward strand.
TGGCAGCCCAGGCTCCTTGCTGGGACAGACACCTATGCACATCAGGGCAAAGTGAGCAGTCTGTCCTTTTCAGCACTGCCTCACAGCCTCTGCAGACCACTTGCCCCCACATTGTAAATGAAGGCAGTCTTTCTCTTAACCCTCTCCCATCCAGAGGATGTATCAGCCCTTCCTCAGGTTCCCTGAGCCTCAGCAGAGTCACAGCTCCTCCTTGTGGCTTCAGGGTCAAACATGCCAAGACTCAGGCCAGCAGGGGCTCAGAGGCAATAATAGTGTCCTAGAGCTCTTAGATATAGGGACAGACGGTTGAGGGGGGAGAGCTTCCTTTCTCCCTCTCTACAGGAGGTTTCAGCCCAAAATACAGACTCAAAGTATAAAACTTTTAAAATTATGAAAAATATAAAAACTGACTTTCAGAATTAGTTGATTGGATTGTTGCAGAGAAACATTCTCACCAAGACAACTGGAAAATCTTACTAGAAACAGCAGAGAAATTTTCCAAGGCATCTGAAGGTACTGATGGAGTAAGGACTTAAGAGACTGATCCCATGAAGAGAAAGGATCATTCTGACAAAACACTTCTTGAACTGATTTGCCAACTGTACCAAATACTTCTAGGTATTGGAGAAGAAGGGAAAACTGAGAGGTAAGTGGCTTCCAGGCACACTGATCACCTTTTTGGTCCCGAGAACAATCATGTTAGCGATTATTCTTAACCTGACATAATGTAACATAGATACCTAACTCGGGCAGGACCCATTTTTAGACACCTTTCTTATGTCAATGGGGTCCTTCCCTCCAGGTTATGAAAATCCCACCTTTCATAAAAATGTGAGACATTTATTTTCCCTTTCAGTAAAGCCAATTAACCAAAACACATGACCACCCAAATTGCTAAGGGAATCTGGCACGACCTGTGTCCTTTAAAAATGGTGCCATCAGGTCTTACTTGTAGAGGACTAGTGATTGTTTATCTTGAGAAAACTAATGCCAAAGGCTGTGTCTGCTTGCCTGTGTGAAAAACTGATATTTCTTTCCACTTTTTGTGGTGACTAGGAACATTTATTGGACACCATGTCCCCAGATTCTCCAGCAGGGAATGGAGAAGTAAGACTCAGACTTCATGTGAACTCGTGTCCCCGCAGCTTCCTGGCTGAGCCTGCAGGTTTCTGCACAGGGAGGCAGTGACTCTACAGGGCTGTGTCTTGGCTGCTGGCGCAGAAGTACACAGCAGAGTCACCTGGTTCCAGAGACGTGATGCTAAGGTTTAAATGAGCTTTGTCTGAAGACTCAGGTGAGAAGCGACTGGGAACTGTCTCATTTATATTGAGTTCCGTATTATAGTAGCTAAACATTAACTTCAGAAGTTTCTCGGAGTCCTGCTTATACCAGTACATAGCATTATGGTCCAGAGTTTGTTGACATGTCAGGGTCCCGTTTCTTCCCATCTGTGTGACAAGGTATTTGGGAGTCTGAAAAATGGCGGTGTCCAAGGGGCCTGTGAGGGAGAGAAGCAGAATTCAGGCACGTCCCAGGATAGCCTGGGGCTATGGGCAGGCAGAAAGGCAGTGTCAGGTGGACAGAGGACTCACCTGCACCCAGGAGGCAGAGACCCAGCCAGCAGAGGAGCCTGGAGCCCATGGCAGGGGCAGGAGGACCAGGCAGGCCCCAGCCCAGGGTTCTGGTCTGCAGTGGGGAGAAGAGGAGGCTGTGGCTCCTCTCCCTGAGAGGGCTGTGCGTGTGAGGTCACAGCTGTGTCCCCCTGTACCAGGGCTACCCTGCCCTGGCCTCCTCCCTCATGCCCTGCACTTGCTCCTTTAGAGGAGTGTTTTGGTTTCTGGGGACAGCTTGAGTGCCACTCCTGTGCCAGTCACAGCCTCCCTCTTCTTCCTCACCCAGGACCTCAGCCCCTCCTCCCTCCCTCTCCCTTTGGGCCCCTCCCTCAGAGTCAGGCTACTTCCCCTTCTCTGCCTCTCTTACTCCCCTTCACAGGAATGCAGGACTTCATTTTCTCTGTGGAATCTTTGCTCCTTTGAATGTCTGATGAGTGCTCAGTGACTCCCCTCCCTGACTGTTTCAGAAGAGATTGACTTGAGGTCTCCCTGAGATCCAGCAGCAGCCATTTAAATGCAGGAATGTGGTCTAATTTAGGAGCAAAGTCTGATGATGAGTCTCTGAGGGTAAAAAGTGCATCCCCAGAGTCTGTGATGTTCTTATCAGTGCAGGGGCACAGCTACCAGGGACAGAAGGCTGCTGGAGAGTCAGAAGTCATTGTGTGGGGGGAGCAAATGGTGGTGGATGTAAATACCACACGGACAGCAGGAAGATCTACTGGATGGCTTTCCTGTCCTTGAGTTTTCTAATATTACCCTCCTTTTAAACACAAGTTTACAACCCAATGCCTCAATCCTAGTGCTACCCATATACAGCATCAGATGAATCTTTGTCATGGGGCTGCCCTGGGCATATACAATATATATATATTTTTTTTTTAATTTTTTTTTTTTTTTGCAGTTTTTTGGCCAGGGCTGGGTTTGAACCCACCACCCTCGGCATATGGGGCCAGCTTGGGCATATACAATATTTAACAGCATCCCTGGCCTCTGCCACCTGCTACCAGTAACCAGCCCTAGTGTGACAACCAACAATGTCTGCAGACATCTCTGACTTGCCCCTGGGGGAGGACTGCTGTCTTCTTTGCTTTCTCCAACAGCCCTCCCTTTTCCCTCCCAGCCTCCCCTCTGCTCCCAGCCTCAGGACTTGGAAGGGCCACATCTCCCCCTGCTGGAGTCAGGGAGGCCCAGCTGTCAGATCTTGGTGTCCAGGTCCTGATGGACTCAGTTCAGCAACTACCAGGAAGGAGACCAGGGACCCACCATGGCCAGAGGGCATGGAATGAAACTGATATAGAGAAACTGGTCTCAACAGGAGCTAATGTTCTGTTTGTTGTTTTACATTTTGTTACATGAAAATTGTAAAATAAGATTTTTTTTTTTTTTTACCTTTTAATAAGAGCCTGAACTCTGTGAGTTACCCAAAGTTTATCAGGCCCAGAGAGAGACAAATTTGGGAGTTTGGTCACGTCCCTGCACCTGTCATCAAGCAATTGCTTAAAGGCATTTTGTTCCTGGCTAGCTGCCTCACCCATCATCTTCATCATGAAATCTGTGATACAAAGAACAATGTATAGACAATCAAAAGCTCATGTTTCATTTTTATTTTTCTTGTTTTGGGGGGGTTAATTATTTATTTTTATTTTTTATTTCAGGTTAATTTGAGGGTACACAGAAATAGGTTACAATGTTTGCATTTGTTGGGTAGAGCACCCCTTACGTGTCCTGCCCTAAGAGGTGTGCCACACACCCTAACATTGTGCCCATTAAGTGGAATCATGCCCACCCACCCCCTCCTCCCCTCTCCCCACTCTCTTCTGCCTCCCCCACCTTGAATTGATTTTAAAAAGAAGGTTTTATTGTCTATCAAGAATTTTCCAATCAATACAAGGGAACAATCAATTAATACTTTACAACTTTTCTGATAAGGCCAGCTACATTGAAGAAGGGGAAACCTCTACAGAAAGGGGAGAGGGTGGATGCTGGGATCCCCAGCAAGAGCTGGCCCTCCATGAAGAAAGTAAATGAAGAAGAAATATCACAACTTTATTGTGGAGACAACTTAATCCACACGAAGGCAGAGTCACAGGACAGTGGGAAGGGGGCAGAGCCTACAGAAGAAATGTGACAAGGGAAACTCATATTCATTGTTTCTATTATTACATTGATCATAAATGTTTAGTCTGTAGTCATGAAAAGCAACAATTAACACAATTAAATGCAATGCTGTACGCATCAGCTTTATTTGTCAACTATGAAAAATGAATACACACCACGTTATGTTTGTTGCTCAGAAGAAGGTGTAGGTGTTTGGCTAGGTAAGGAGTAGAGAGAGTCCTGGGACGCCCTGAATTCCCCAAGCCTTAGGTTAAATCTGTTTATTTTACATATTTCATGTTAAGCTTAGAAGTGTGTGTTCCTGTATTTCGGATATGTTTAACTTTCAGCAGCTTTGAAAGTGGCTCATACTACAGAAAGTCAAGAAATTGAAGCTTCCACTGTAGACAAATAAGTTGACTATCTTTTAGCAGATTTCTTTGTCCTGTTGAAAGATGAATGGAAAAATTAACTTTCTCAGAAGGGCCAGCGGGTCACATGTTAAGCTGTGTGGGAAACGTTCCCTTTGGGCAGCAGGTGGAATACACATGGGAGGCTGTGTAGAAATTCTGACGCTTCCTCCTGCTGTATAACCAGAACCTTCATCAAATGTGATTTTGCTATATTTGGGGATAGGTAAGAACCCAGTAAATTTCAAGTGCTTGTTTATTAAATGTGACACAGGAACCTTCAGGGAAAACAAAATGAAAAGTTAGGAGTCAGGGATGCGTCCTGGATGTCTGCCAATGCCACCTCCTTTTTTACCGCTAAGTTCTTGGATGTCATTGAGCGTTTTGACAATGACAGATACAAGATCTGTCAGATACAGATACAACATCTGACAGATACAACATCTCTGTGTGTTTGCAGGTAGAGATAGGAGCTGGAAATGGAGTCCATAAGGGAACCTCTTCCTGCTGTTTTCACAGAACCATTTGCTCAGACCCAGAAGAGCAGTTTCCTATCAGTAATGAACATTCCTGCTCCAGGAATGTAGAGGATCATTCCCAAAAGGGACAGGGAGATAACGCTTTCTAGCCAAATTGCCCAGATATCTCAGGTGAAGGAGATGGGGCTCTAGGTCCCTGAGGCCTAATAATGGATTCCCTGTGGCTATCACCATCTCTGCAAGATCCCTAAGGACCCTGTGGCCAGGTAGCTCTCTTCTTTGACCCCAGGAACTCCCTGCCTAGCAGGGCTCAGCTGCACTGGGCCGAGCTGAAGCAGAGGCCCAGCCCCAGGCCCTCTCTCCTTCCTCTCAAGAAGGAGTCCTCAGCCTGTACCTGCTGTGGGCTGTCACCCTGAGCAGCTCAAATCTCCTTCTTTCTATTCCCATGCAGGCTCTCATGGAGGTAGAATGGCTGTCCAGGTTCTTGCTGGGACAGGCACGTGTGCACCTCAGTGCAAAGTGAGCAGTCTGCCTCAACCCTCACATCTCAGCACTGCCTCACAGCCTCTGCAGACCACTTGTCCTCATGTTGGAGATAAAGCCAGTCTTTCCCTTAACCTCTCTCATCCAGAAATGATCTCTGCCCTTCCTCAGGGTTCTGAATCTCAGTGGAGTCACAGCTCCTCCTTGTGGCTTCAGGGTCAAAGATGCCAAGACTGGGGCCTGCAGGGGCCCCCAGGCCACAAGGTGGTGGTTGTCTCACAAATAGGAAGGTACATAGGAGGGCAGAGGGGCTTCACTCCTTCCTTTCTCTGGCGCTTTCACTCAAAATACAAACACACTCAAATGTGCCCTGTCTTTAAAAAATATAAAGACGGGCTTTCAGAGTTAGCTGACTGGATTGTTGTAGAACACTCCCACCAAAACAGCCAGGAAAGCCTGTGAAAATATAACAGATGTGAATTATAGGTCATTTGGAACTACTGAGGCAACCAGAACTTATGAAAATTTATATCTCAAAGACAAAAGATAAATCTACCTTTTCTACTCTTCTCTCTTAAAGTCATTTGCCAATTTAATAGCATTTTCCAAAGGGCAGATGGAGATGTGAGTGACTTTGCAACGGCTGGAACCTTTATTTTCATAGCCATTGACCAGAAGAGGATCCAGAAAGACCCCAGGCCGTAGGGTGGGAGTGTGTCAGGGGTTGCCTGAAAATGAACAAAAAGGAATCTTGGGGGGAGGGATGGAGATTTTTAAGCCTGGGTCATAGTGATAGTGCACGCCCATGAAATTTATTAAATGTATTGAAATGCACACTTAAAATGGGCAAACATTACTTTATATAAATTATACTTCAATAAAGCTGTCAAGAATCATTTAGAAATTTAGTTTGGAACTGAAATGACCACGACCTCAGAGCAAAAGCGAACTGCCATCACGAAGGCTGAAGCCCAGCTCCGATCACGCTCAGTCATCAGCTAAGTGGAGGTGGCCTGCCCCTGCTGCACTGTCCCAGTAGAAGCAATAATGAATCCTTTCGGAGAAAGATTAAATCATTAAATCCTCAAATTGCCTGTTTATTTTTCATATACAGTATCTAACATTTAAAATGAGTTACTAATTGTGTGAGAAAACAAGATCCCGTGACCACAAACCAGGGAGAGATAAGAGACAAAAGAAATAGAGTTAAGCAGAGGCCAGGTAGAAAGGGACAGGGTCCCTCCTTCCTCTGTCCCATCATTGTGGTGGAGGAAGCCAAGGTGACATCGATGCCTCCCTTGTGAAAGCTGAATAAGTAGCCTCCTGTGTCCTGCCTACTGCACCATGGCCCTGCAGGGGCCACACCGCCTGGTGCACACACGTCCTCTCTTACCCTGATGCCAGTCATGCTGTGGTGCCTGGGATGGACGGACACTGTGGGGCAGGGAAAGATTCTATCTCTTCAGTTTTGGGTCGAAATAAATGCCCTGTGCCTCTAAAACACAAAATTACAGCTATGGGCAAGAAACCTCTTCACTTCTTAAGCTCCATGGTGCCTTTGTGGTGTTGGACTATGAGACACATCTGAGGGACAACTTCTGAGTGAGCTCAGCTCACCTCCCATTCATCTTCCTCAGATTCGGTCTCTGGTGTTTCCACTGGAGCAGTTATAGAAGAGAACAACTGCCCTAACCTCTGCTACACCTGTGGTGACAAAAGTGCTTAGGGCAGTGGTGTGGCAGTAGTGGGGAAGGAGTCGTCGTCCCTGTCCTATAGCATCTGCCTGCTGGCAGGAGGCCAGGTGAGCCAGACTATTGAACATTTTGTGTCTGTTTCTGTAGAATCCAAGCCATGGAGTCCGCATGCCCTGACCCTTAGCTCATTCCCTCAGCTCCTCATGTGGACTAAGATCGTTATCCCAATGCCCCACACCAGGTTCACAGGCCATCGCATCATCCTGGGTTTGAGCACATGCTGGGCAAGACTCGCTGATATGTATACCCTTGACTTGAGCCCTTTGTCATTATGAAGATTTCCCTCAGGAACCTCCTATACCCTCAGGTAAACACCTGAGCCCCCTTCATCAATCATCTCTACATACTATGCGTTATCTTTTCCCAAAATAACTAAAACAAAAAAATACCCAACAAAAATAGCAGAATGGAAATAAAGAGATGATGAGTCACTTTGTCACTTCCTGGGCAACTAGTCTCCTATCTTTGGGACCCACAGTCACGTCCTGTGGTATCTATAAAAATTCTACATATCCTGTGTCCTTTGGCCATTTCTGCCCATGACATCCTACCTTGGTAATTTAATTTCAGGTATATGTCTATTTAGAGACAGTTGTGACAACAAACCCAACCAGACTTCCTTCTTCTGGGCAGGAAAGGCTGCTGGTATCTGGGAGAGAGCCAGGTCTCTGAGAGTTTGTGCACAGGCTGGAGGTGTCTTTGCAAGGCTGTGGCTGAGCTGCTGGCACAGAGGTATATGGCTGAGTCCTCCAGCTTTGTGGGCTGGATCTTCAGAGTCAAATATGACCCCTTCTGCCTTTCAACTGAGAATCGATCATTGAATATTCCAGATTTATCTAAGACTTGGTCATTATAGAAGGAAACCAGAAACTCCAGTTTCTGTCCCCAAACCTGTTGGTACCAATAAAAGTATAAGTGACCAGAAATGGGATCACAGCTCAGGGTCACTTGCTGTCCCATCTCTGTGACCTGATGGGTGGGGGTCTGGATGACTCCAGGTTCTGTGTGCCCTGCAGGAAAAGAAAGAAGATGAAGAGGATGGTTGTAAGCTGTCTAAGTCCAAGATGAGAATTTCCTAGAGCCCTATGGATCCACCTGCATCCAGGAGACCAAAAATTGTCCAGCATAGAAACCAGGCCTTCATGGCAGGGTCACAGAAATGAAGCCTTTCCTGGGTCAAACCTCTGGTTTTCAGAAACAGAGGAGGGGCATTCTGAGCTCCTGTGGTCTCCTGGGCGGGGTCTGGAAAAATTACTGACAGTCTCTGACAGCACCTACTGTCCCTCGAGCCCCCTCTATAGGAGAGAGGAGGGAGCCTTCGTGTCCTTGCAGATACCTGGCAGCCCAGGGCTGAGGGCTGTGATTAGCCTCTGGGGTCTGACGCAGGATGGAGGGCCATTGCTGGGGCAGTGCAGGAAAATGTGAGGCTTAGGAAAGACAACCCCAAGTATAACGTCCAGGCCAGCAGTGTCAGGAGGTGATCTTACACCTGTCATGCATGACTGTCCAGGGACATCAGGCTCTGCAGCTCATAATGAAGAATGTGAAGAAGTAGCATTAGATTTGAAGAGACAGAAGGAAAGAGAATCAAGCATGAAAGTGCTAGGGCCCAAGTGGAAGAGAGGAGCCAATGACAAGCTGAGGCCTTGAGTGTCTCATTGTCACTATGTGTGGAATTTTTATAGATACCACAGAATATGACTATGGGCCCCAAATATGGGAGACTAGTTGCCCAGGAATTGACAAAGTGGCCTCAAATGTGCAGCAGGAGTGTGACCCACAGAACAGCCACCCAAAGCGGTCAGGGACTATTGCCCCAAGGGACAGGCATTGACAGAGCCACTTGGGAAGGGGAGGAAGTGTTTTAGAAAAAGTCTGAGCATATTTTCTAGTCTGAGCATGATTTCTTTTTCTACCCAAATTATGGTCATAAAAAGAAGTCAGAAAAAGTCTTTATTTGAAGGAGGATGGGTGTGGCTTGAGTGTTAGGTGCTTCACAAGACTTCCTGGAGCACAAGCCAACTAGAAGATACTTGGCACAGCTTGCATTTGAGTCACCTGCTATATTCGATTGTGGGCACAGTCTTGTGCAAGGCCACGCCAGCTGACAGGTTGCTGGGATCTGGGTGTGGAACTCAGCTACATCCAATGGATGGGCAGGTGGTATCATGATCTGAGATTTGTCAGCATCCTGCTGTCCCAAGTCTCAGGGCTCCAGGGCACATGTCCCCCCACAGCTTCCTGGCTAAACCCAGGAGGTCTGTGCACAGGGAGCCGGTGGCTCTGCATGGCTGTGCCTTTGCTGCTGGCACAGAGATATGTGGCTATGTCTTCTGTCTCCAGGGCACCCACGTGAAGGTGCAATTGGGAGCTGTCTGGATAGTTGGGTATGAAGCAACTTGGAACAGACACATTTTCAATGAGTTCCTCGTAGTTGTGGAAGAACATGAGCTCCAGTGATTTCTTAGCCTTCTGTCTATACCAGTACCTAGAATTGTGTCCCAGATGTTGTTCACACTTCAGGGTCTTTTTACTTGCCACTGATGTGACTGGCTGTTTTAGTGTCTGGGTAATTGCAGTGTCCACAGGGCCTCAGAGAGTAAGAAGCAAAATTTAGACTAAGCCCAAGAGGGAACCTTATGAGACAATTCCATGAAAAGAGCTATTAATAGAAGTGGCAGGATAGAGATGTCCCCCCTCTGCCCAGGACTCACCTACTCCCAGGAGACAAAGGGCCACACATCAGAAGAGCCTGGAGCCCATGGCAGCATCACACAGGATGAGACCTGGTGTCCCCTGCTCAGGTTTCTCGTCTTCTGGGCCTGTTTCTCCAGATCTGGGAGAGGGTTTGCTTGGGATGTCTGTGCTCCTGTTAGTGTCTGCCCCTCACACTTCCTCCTTCCCGTTCACGCTTTGCACTGGCACATCCGGAAGTGTTCTGCACCAGTTGTCAGGGCTGAGGGTGCCGGGGTAGGATCCTCAGACAGTGGCTTTTTTACTCACAGTCATCTGCCCCTGCAGCGCATAGCTGGGTCTCTGCTTCCTCTCCCTTGCAGTACTCCCCTCCCCTCACACGCAGACACTTTCCCTTGGGCAGATGTCCTCACACTGCCTCTCTTGGACCTAGGACAAGCCCACACGGCTTCTCCTCCCTCATCCTGATGAACTCAGAGAGGCTGCCTTGCCTGTCTCCTGGGAGCCCTTCTCTGGAGCAATTTGCATCATTTTGAGACACATTAATCTAACACTACTAGGGAGGGAGTACCCTCCGTGGCCGCTGAAAGAGACACAAGAGGGCTAATCTGCAGTGTTTACCTTCATGGAGCAGCTTAGCTACTTGGGGTGCTGGACCCAAATACAGAGTGACACATAGTGATAAAACTGCACAAGAACAAAAGAACGTAAAGATGTCAGCAGAGCAATGCTCTGTAGGTTGGAGAAGGTCCAACTTTAGTATCCATTTAGTATGGAACCGACTTTAGTATCTTTGAGTTGTCCACACACCATCCCTCAACTAGAACAAGGAGCATGTCCTGATGGCAGAGAATTATGCCTTCCTTAGCCTCTCCCTCCTTCCCTCCTGTCTTCTTCCTCCTCCTAACTCAGGAATTTCAGTGAAGTCACAGCTCCTCCTCGAGGTCAAAGAGGAGCATTACCCTCACCTCAGGCATCAGACCCTGACACAACAGCATTGGGAGTGCAGAAAAACAGAAAGGGCTTAGGCAACAAGATTTGAGGTGGGGACTGTACAGGGCAAGCTGGCATTTGCAGCCCCAAAGAGAAAGTTTAACAACTGTAACTATTGCCTACTTGTGAAACACCCCCCAATGACCACCATTTCTATTTACACACTTGGGATATCCTTTTTAAAAAATATTCAAAGAGTATTTGTTGAACACGAAACTATATGTCAGGCACTGTTCAAGGGCTAGGAATAGAGCAGGAAGTAAAACAGACTCTCTAGAGAATATGGCTATTTCAGTGTGTTCAAAAAGCCTTTTAAATAATGTTCTCATCTTTGCAATGCTTCTAGGCTGATAGGAGCAATAAGATTTGCTTCATATGTTCACACATAGCATCTGGTTTGGAGAATATATGCCCTGAGAAGATTAAAATGTGATTAGTTTTTATGTGTCTTTTTAATTTCCTCATCCACGAAACCTGGTTATAGAAAGAGGATTAAGTAATTATTTCCAACACTCTGGGCAACTCTGAAACAATGTGAATTAATCAGGGTAGACCTCCACCCCAATGTTACTGATGTCTAAACACAGGGCACAGAAAGCTAACGTGTATTTGCTTAATTAATCAAAACATAGACGTATGAAATGGAAACCAGTAAGTGACCACACATAAGGGGCAGATCTGACCATTAAAAATTAGCATTTGTCCTGTGATATGGTTGGCATTGGTGTAATTGTATTGGTGACTTTACAGACATGAGGACATGGTCTTGGGATATAAGAATGGAGTGTAACTGATAAAAATAAGTTTGCCTAGCATAAGGGAGATTTGAGTACTAAGTTTTATTTTAAAAGATACACAATACTATTTTTTTCAATGTGTGTTAAGTATTGTTTGAAGGAGAGTCGAAGAATATGGGAATATTAGAATCATTCCCCTTCTCCAGCCCCCTTTCTTCCAGAATCCCCATCGCTCTGGGAGCACTTCCCTGCTTTATGGCCCCAGGAGGTGTTGTAGGCTTTCCCAGACTGTCTTGGTGTCTGCTGTTTCTCCAAAGAAACTTGATTCCTTTCAGTGGACAAGGATATTTGAAAAACAAGAATGGACATGAGATCTGTGCTTTGGGGGTGACCTTACCCCAAAGTGGACAGAGCTAGGAACACACATGGGTATGTACGTACCTGAGCACACACACTTACGTGTGCCTTTAATTCCCTATTTGTGCATTTTGAGAAGCAAGGAGTTCACACTAGTACTTCCAGCTCCAGTTCAGTGTCACAGGGTTCTTTCTTGTGTTTTCCCTTTTCATATTTGCAACTCCCTTATCCCACAGTGAGAAACATGGTTTCTGTTATCCTCACTAGACTTACATATTTCATCAGTCTCTTTGCAGGTCACCACATGTCTGTGGTGGCTCCTTTCTCTGCTCAAATTCTGACTCCACAGTCTCAAGGCAGATGTTTCCTTGCCCCATTTGAATTCCAGCTCTCCATTCCCTCAGGGATGCGCTCCTCACCTTGCCTGGTCTCTATTACCTTCCCTCACTTCTACACAGATACAAAGAAATGGACTAGCTGAGTCCCCTGACCAGGAAGGGATTCCACATTACAGTTGCATGATCTGAGGCACCTCACACGCGTGTGCAGGGGAGGCCTCAGAGCCTCAGCTGCAGATCTTCCCAGTGTGCAGGGTCATGGTTGCAACTCACGAACATGCACTTGAACTGCCTGGGCTGCTCGTAGCCCTCGATATTTCCCTGTTCTTTTTCATCCTGTTCTCTAGGTAGCAATGCCAATTTCTTGGTTCTAAAAGCCCTAGATTTTCCCTCCCATGCAAACAGATGATATGTGAGTACCGGTCTCCCTCTCTGTATTCAATCTTCTTGAGGTCACAGGCATTATCTTAATAACTTTTTTTTTTCCTCCTTTCCTGGCACAAACCCCTCCTCACCTTCTGGTCTTTGCAGATTGCCTCAGGTTCAATAACAGCTATTTCTGACAGCCCACCACATGCTTCTTACTCTTTCTTCCCTTGAAAGTGGGGGGAGGGTTGCCGTCTAATATCCCCGGGTGCACAAACATTCTAATCACCACCTATTCATCTTGCTAGAACTCCAGGCCTCAGAACCACAGCCAGACACTTTCTTCTCAGCATTTGAGGGCCTTCCCTGAACCTTAGGTTCTCAAGGGCTGGTCCCATGCTCTGCTCTTGTCACCGAAGACCCACTGACTGTGAATCTATAGGAGGACTCTGAAGGCAATGGGTACTGTGTGAAAGGGGGGAAAAACCAATAACAATGTCTTGAAAACCCATAGACATCTTTTGGTGTGTATGAATATTCGAGATGCTGAGACACAACCCATATTTAGGTAAAATGACATTTAAAAATTGTCATAAGATATTCGACTGATCATAAAATAATGGGGTACACACTGTTCCCCATTAGACTATGTAGATGAAAACAAGTATTATTTGAGGATTACACTAGATGGAGCATAGAGGAAAAAGCAAAGAGAGAGAATGTGTACAGTGAGAAAATCGTTTACGTATCGCTAGTATGGGAAGTGATCACTAGTGGTCACTTGAAAGTGAGTAATAAAAGAAAAGTTGAGCCCATGGAGGAAGCTCAGGAAGGCCTGATCTGAACTGGGAGGTACAGGTGGGATCAGAGTTCTCCCTGGCAGCGACTTAAAGGATGAGTGGGAATTAACCAGGCAAGGTGTACTAATTAAATATAGACAAATGCCTCTGCTCCCATCAACATTCAAAGACTATGTACAGGAAAACAATTATAATTTGAGGATTACAATAGATGGAGCATAGAGAAAAAAGACAAAGAGAGAACATATACAGTGAGGAAATCATTTACATATCACTTATATTGAAAGCATTTCATCCTTAGGTGATGGCAGAGTTCTGTTTAAGAGGGGTCTTTGGGTCATTTCAGTAAAATCTCATGAAACCAGGAAAATCATGAGTTCCTGAAAAACTCACACTTTCCTTTGACTGTACATGTATGATTCACCCCTGTTACAATATTCGTCATACTAAAGATGTGAGGCCATTTATGTAAAATTCGTTTAGCTTTTGAAAGCACTGCAGAGTAAGCAAATTTGTCCTTTTAAAGGTTAATCCTTGGGGAGGTATCTGTGGCTCAAAGGAGTAGGGCGCTGGCCCCATATACTAGAAGTGACAGGTTCAAACCCAGCCCCGGCCAAAAAAAAAAAAAGTTAATCCTTGTAGGACTTTCTGCCGCACATTTAGAGTGGTTATTTTCAATGATTAGAATTTGAGATAATTTTTTTCTCTCTATCGCTTAATTTATGCACATACTGTACTATAGTGCTGCTTAAATTTTCTACATGGATGAGTATTTTATTTTAAAACAGTAGGTTTAAAAGACATTTTTTATTTGGGAAAAGAGTGAAAGAATAGGTCTAGGCTGCCAGAGCACGGTCAGCATTCTCACCCAAAGGCTATGGCGGCCAGTTTTAAATCTACCTTTTAGCCAGAAGCTTTAAGACAAAACAGAATCTTCAACTGTTTTCTTTCTCCTCTTCCTCATCTCTAGGAGCTTTATCCATGAATGGCAATAAGGAGGGTGACAAGTTTTGGGGGGTATACCTGTAACAAGGACACCTTCCCCTACCTACCAGGTGTCTCCGCATGCTGGATCCCGCCAGTGTGGGGCACCTTCCCTCAGCAGCAGACTGTGGGTGCTGCAGACAGCTAGCTCACTACTACAGACGGCAAGTCTGCTCCAGTAGGGGCAGCTCATACCACCCACAGGACTCCCTGCCTCACTCTGAGGCCTGCTAACTCATTATGTCAGGAGAGCAGGCCCAGGCAGAGAGGTGCAGGCACAAGGACGGAATTCTGTCTTTATGACCCTCTTCTCATGTGATCTGAATCCCAATTCCATTGCTTTCACCAATCCCTAGCCTTTCAAATTGACCTCAGCTTCCCTCCGTCCATGGGTGCTTCACTTTCATTCTGGATATGGGATATTTAAATGGTTTGTTTCCTATCTTCTAGAGCAGGGCTGACCAACTATGGCCTGGAGGAAACATCTGGCCAGCAGTCTATTTTAGGAGATGAAGTTTCACGTGTGAACATGGCCACACTCATACATTTTCTTTCTTTCTTTCTTTCTTTCTTTCTTTCTTTCTTTCTTTCTTTCTTTCTTTCTTTTTCTTCCTTCCTTCCTTCCTTCCTTCCTTCCTTCCTTCCTTCCTTCCTTCCTTTCTTCCTTTCTTCCTTTCTTCCTTTTTTTAAAATTTATTATTGGGGATTCACTGAGGGTACAAGAAACTAGGTTTCACTGATCGCATTTGTCAGGTAAAGTCCCTCTTACAATCCTGTCTTGCCTCCAAAAGATACTCATGCATTTTCATACTGTTTAGGACTGCTGTCATGGCACACAGCAGAGCAGTTGTGATGGAGACACATTGTCTACAAAGCCTAAAACACCTACTGTTTGTTCCCCTAATTGAAAGAATTTTCTGACTGCTGCAAACAGTTTTATGAATCACAAGTAGCAAGGGTAGAAATGCCTCCAAACTAATTCTACCCTTGGGCAGGGTTCTCAAGGAAACTCATGCCTGGTTCTAGTGGTCACTTTTCCAAGAAAGAATCTAGTATTTCCTAACACTAATTTTCTATGGGCTGCCAATATTAAAAATTCATCTTAACATAGATGCTCAGGTTGGCATCAAGGTTATGTCACAGCACATACTTTGGTCCTTGTTCCCTTTGGTACTTCTGTTACCCTAATTGTTCGTGTCATTTTCTTTGTTAGTATTCTTTAGTACATTTTTTTTAAAGGAAAGAAGTATTATTTAAAACTCTCCCTACACATTGGAGTGGTTATTCTATTTAACCAGAATAGCTCCAGTACCCAGTGATGTGATAACGAGGATAGTGGCTGAAGAAGCCAAGGAAAAAGAAAAACAGAGGCCACGTGAAAGAAAAGACTGTGAAACTGCTGTGAGGGGCTGGGGCCTTTTCTTCCTGCCAATGTAAATGTTAATATAGTTTCTGGAACCCAATCAGCTGCAGTGTAGGCACAGGCTTAAATACTCTTCCAAGGTCACTAAGCCACGTGCATGGGAAAGACAGGTGACAAATACAGACTGATTAAATATAGACACCTGCCTCTGAGCTCCTGTGCATTTGAAATTGGGAAAAAAAGTATAGGTACCAACTACCTCTCCTGGGCAAAAGGAATACGGGCACTTGTCATAGTTCACAGATCCTACTATGAGAAGAGGCTCAGGAAGGAGACCGCAGACACTGTCATCAGTTCTGTGTTGGTTGTAAGTGAGAACAAAAGGGTTACATACATGAAATGCTGACAAGAATATTTCATTGATGGTTTGGCAGTTGTAGCACAGTGGTTCAGGCGCTGGCCACATGCACAGAGGCTGGCAGGTTTGAACCCTGCCAGGGCCAGCTAAACAACAATGACAACTGCAACAAAAAAGTAGCGAGTGTGTGGCAGGCACCTGTAGTCCCAGCTACATGAGAGACTGAGGCAAGAGAATCTCTTAAACCCAAGAGTTTGAGGTTGGTGTGAGCTGTGATGCCACAGCACTCTAAGGCAACCCAGTGAGATTCTGTTTCAAAACAAAAATAAAAGAATACTTCATTGAGTCTAAGAATTTGCAATCTAATTTCACAGTGTCAAGCATTAAAGAATGACTCACAGTGTCTCAGAAGTGCAGTGTGCCTTATAGGTCCAAGCTTCCACACAGTGCAAGAATAGCTGCTTCAGGTTTGCTCGCCCCCGGGGCATCAGTGACAAACATGCCCCTTCCCACTCTCATTTTCCAACCTGACACCATGTTTCCCACAGCATGCTATCCACATCAGTAGTAGCTTTCAACATGACTCTACGTAGGCCTCAGATGATGATTTTTATTTGAAAAGCGTGTATTGATTTTACTAGCACATGAGGTATCAATGTTAATGCTTAAGGAAAGACTAAGGAAAAGAAATCTATTTAAAATAAAAATGTAAATGGTTTACTTGAAGAAAAATGTGAATAGAAGGAAAATAAATGAAGTCTGGAAACCATCACTTGGCAGTTTCCCCCGTGTGTCCACTACTGGAGAGCTATCACACCAGCCAGACGTGACCACCTTCCTTTGTCAGGGTTTTTAGGGGGGAAATTGAACTTGATCCCAGAGAACCACTCCATCCCTTTCCCCCATCTATCAGCCCCCACTCTTTCCCTCCTGGAAGGAATCCATGTGACAAGGTCCCAGGTATGCCAGAGGCAGTCTCTAGGGCATAGCAGTCCATGAGACAATCATGAAACGTTCCGCTCCGAGACATTACATTTTTCATATGGGCCCAGGTCTCAGAGGAGGCTCTGGGACAGCCGCAGGGTGATTTATAATCACACACCTTCTCGTATCTCTCAGATGGAGGTGTCAGCAATGGAAGGCATTGAATAGGAGGCAAAGCCCCACCTTCCCCACTCCAGCCACTGCCCTGCTCCTTAATCTTTAATGTGTCCTAATTGTAAGGGATACGGTACAGGCAGCTCCCTTTAATGGATCACGGAGTAGTGCCATTCACTGGCATTCATTCAGTAGTCATTGAGCGCTTATGTTGCTCCAAATCTCAAGGCACCTTCTGTAGGCAACAGCTTCAGAAGTAAAAGCCCTTTGCCCTTCTTTCCCCCTTAGAGCTGTGGTTCTCAACTGGCCCTGGCTTTTCTTCCTTGGGGCATTTGTCACTGTGACAAAGCACAGGACAGTTGCCCACAAGAAAGAATTATTTTCCAATGTACTCCACACTAATATGAAATCAATATATAAACAATTACATGCTCATAAGAACAATAAAACACTCATGTAGTCCAGTTTAGGGGTAGAGGGAAGCGGGGCGGGGTGGGGGGAAGGAGGGAGGGAAGACAACTGGCAGAAGGAGGGGATGAGGCGGGATCTGTGAGATTGAGTAACACATCCCCTGGGTGAGGGGCTCTTACAAATGGAACTTTGCCCTGGAAGTGAGAACAGTGTAACCGTAAAATTTGGACCTCATATTAATTTGAAACAAAAAATAAATTAGAAAAGGAAAGAATTCTCTGACTCAAAATGTCAACAGTGCCAAGGTTGAGAAATTCTGCCTTTGAGTAAGTTAGCTGATAGCAGGAAGATTTCAAATGTAAAAGAAAGAGAAAATCAGGAGCAATCATTCTCTTACATGGAAATAACCTCCTGGTAGACTATTTCCGACATGCTGTTTAGGTGTGGGCTCTGACCATATCCAGCTAGGGCTATTCTCATTGAGATTCATTCACTCCTGACACTTTTGTCTTGTCCCATTAATTCTGACAATTCTTGCTCCAGGAACCCATTTCTTGGATTTTCCAGGATTCTGAATACTCCTTCGAGTTAGCCCTTCCTTTGGTGGACTTCAGACTGCTCTTCCTAAATAGGTTTGCAGCAGCACAATTGAGATCATGACCCTGAAGTCAGGCTGCTTGAGTTTGAACCCTGGATCAATCACTTAATAGGAACGAAACCTTGAGAAAAACGCTTGACTTTGCAAAGCTCCCTCCCACACATTTCTCAAATGGTGAAAATTGTGGCACAAGGTTTACGGTGCTGTGTGGGAGGAGCAGGTGAGGGGATGCATGTGAGCCCCTTCTGGTACCTGACACGTGGTGAGCACTCTATCCGTTTCAGTTGTGTTCTCAGTGGCCACGAATTCTGCGTTATCTTTGTATCCAGATTGTGGTCAACTGACTGGGGGAGTGTTGCACGGTAACAGGGGAGTATTTTCTTCAGAGGTAGCCTTTGAAGCAAGGCTCGATATAAGATAGTTACAAACTTTTGGAGTTGCAAGAAATCTTAATAAATCAGCTTTCTGACTCTAAAGACATATTTCCTGGGTTGGAATCCTGATTCTACTATGTTCTTACTGTGAGATTTTGGTCCACTCCCTATAGTTTTGTGTGCTTGGCTTTCCTATAGGTAATATGGGGATTATAATAGGTATCTGGTTGGCAGTTGTGAAGATTACTAAATTAATATGAGCAAAATACTTAGAAAATCCCTGATGCATAGTAAGCTTTAACTTACCATTGTTTTACTTCCCTCTTTGTACCTGTTATAATTTCAATGAAGAACAGTTTTCCTCTTCTCAGGGAAATAGTTGTTCCTGTTAATAAAAAAATTAATGTGGATATAAAAGACCAGTGCTATCATAAAAAAGAGTTTATAATTATGAAAGAGCCTATTTCAATTAAATAATAAGGGTTCAGGGAATAGAAATAGTCCTTTGGATAAAAGTTGACAGGTGAGACAACCAAGTTCCTAAGACTTTTGTCTGGGAATCAGGGCACCTGCTCTACCCTGTGACCTCATGCCACCTTACTTTCCTGTTATAGGGAATAGTTCCCACCAGGTGAGTGTGTTACTTCCATTCCCATAACCTTCTGGAAAAGTAAGCAAATCTTTAAGTTTAATACTGAGTTATCTTCTGAAACCTGTTACAAAATTGAATTCTAAATTTAGATTTGTGAGTTTACAGTGAAATCAATTTTGGGCACCTGTGGCCATGGGTGTCGGTGACAAATCTGGAACTATAAATACCTGTGTATGCAAAGCCTTCATCCCACTCCCCAGTCCAGACGTGGTGAGCAGCCATGAAGACCTTCATCTTCCTTGCTTTCCTGGGAATTGCGGGTGAGTCTTTCAATGAGGGAATCATCAGATGTCTATAATCTAGTTAAGTTTGCACTTTGTGCTTTGGAAGACAGCAATGAAAGCTGAAGCTGGTCTCTGTCCTTGAGAAGTTTAAAATGTTGAGCAACACCGTATAGCACTTATGTTTGTTAATTAAATATCACTCTTGAAGGAAAACCACAATGAGCAGGAAGGATCAGGGTGGAAGACACAAAGAATCAGAACTTGCTCTCAACTTCTGGGTAGATTTTGAGAAAAGGAGAGAAAAGTAAAGGATAGTCCACATTAGGGAAGTGCTTCTCTTGACCGTGCTAAGAATTTGGACTTAATAAATGGAACTAATATTGGGCCCCCTGAAGAGGCTGTCAGCATCACAGCCTGAGTCTCTCTATACTAAAGGCCAAGCGATTTAGAACCAAGGAGTCTTAGCACACAAAGATATTTCATTTCTCATGAATAAAAGAAAAAAACAATGAAATCTCCATGGTAGAAAGAAATATATCATTCCATCATGAAAAAAAATGAGTGACTATTTCTACTTTTTTACTCTAAATTTCATACTGCTAAAACTTAATACTATGTAGGAGACGCCAACATCCGAGCAAGATGATCTGCAGCTGAGGCGTGGACCTCGGGCCATTCCTCCACAGGAGTTCCTTGGCGGAGGAGCCCATGCCCTCAGCAAGCAGTCATTGTTAATTACTCCCCTCACCTGTATCATTCCCTTTCAATAAAAGGCTGGTGCGGAGGTTGCTCGGGGCTACCCGGAAAGTAAGGGCTAGCCCGCCTTCCACAAGCTTGTACTTCTAATCCGCTTCTTGCCTGGTTCCTTCCTGCGCTAAGCAAGACCAGGGCCACAGGAGCCCGACGGGTCGCGACACATAAGATTTATATAAGACCCATAATCTCATAAAATAATGCCCAAGCATTTGGGACACAAAATTGCTTGACATACAAATAATCAGGAAAATCTCAGAAAAATACA
>CAUYTI010048601.1:0-12784 GCA_963575145.1 Galago senegalensis
TCTACTTGGAGTGTATGCTGTTTATGACAGTTTCTCCTTAACTCTGTTGAATAAGGGACATGCTAGGGGAGCTCATTCTTTAGTGAGCACAATAATATAGAAAGGTTGTTGAAAGTTTTCCTTTATCTTCTTAGTCAGTGTCAGAGGGAATTGGGTTATGAGGATGTGGCAGGGCTGTTGAAGATGGCAAGGAAATTATCATTAAAATAGCACAGATGAGCTCAGGTGTAGGACATGCACCTAGGGCAAGCAAGAGGTGCTGCAGGGAAATGGCCAAGTATGCAAGACGGTTTAGGTACCTGGTCAGCAAAGAGTCATGTGGACTTGACATGCCGTAGTATTAAAATATGGATGAACAGGATATTAAAGATGTGTAGAGAACTTGTAGATGAGACAGCTATGATCTGTGACATTGAAAAATGAGACAGTGCCAGCACCATAGTCTAGGAAAACCCCAATACGAATAGGAGGGACAGTTAGGTAGACGGGCAAAGGACTAATAGAGCAAGAATCCTGAAAAGCAATATATTGAGATTTATCTTTTAACCCTATAACCCAGTAGCCATTTCTAAGTTGATAATGTACATTTGCTATGTTATGAACCTTCTCATTGTATGGGAAACCTTGTTTAACATATACACCCAGGATCCAAGGAAGTTTATTGGTCATATCTACTCCCAGTAACAGTCCCCTGATGTGAAATCTGGAGAGCCTAGGATACCATAATTGTCCTTCATTAATTCTTCGGGGTTCCAGCATACTGGCCAGATCTCACTTCTCTCTTATCTGAAGAAATAATGACCTGAATTGTTCATTGGAGATAATGAGATTGGGCTGAACGTCGACCCCCAGTTTATAGGCCCAGCACCGTTACCCCCTTGAGCCATAGGTACTGCAAATATTGGTTTGTAACAGTGTGACTTCTCATCCAAGTCTTGGTGGGATTCTGTCAGCTCTGCACTGACACACATCTCTCCTACAGATTGGAGATAAAAGAGGAGACTATGGTAGAACAATGAACTTGTGAATGAAAGAATGAACTAGGTAGCTGGCCATTCCCCATTGAATATGACCAGTGCACATCAGTCCTCACTTATCTCATCTATCCACACCTAGAAACTGTACACTCTCCTGCATTTATCACATGCCACCCCTAAAATTTCACAGCCATACAGTTGATCTAGCTCTACTTACGTTTAAGCACTTGCAGCAATCGTTTCGCATCAGGAACTTGAAATACTTTCCTTTGTGCCTTGGGAAAAGTTTTTGGCTTCTTCAAGGTCAAGCTTTGACACCTAGATATGAAAAAAAAATGACCTCCATAGCTCTAATTTTGTGTTCCTTGAACATCACTAGCTTTAAATCATTTCACCCCACTAATACACTTGAACTTTCTACCCTGGAGAATCTGAGAAGGGAGAGTACTAACTCTTGAATCTCGAGCCAGATGAAACGTCCTCATGTCCACCTTTCCACATATTCTCTGGGTGATCATGGAAATGTCTTAACCTCCTCAGAGGCACAGTTTCTTCCTTCTAAAATGAAATAATTAACCTTTCCATCCCTATCTCCTTGAAATCATAGAAAATCATGAAATGGATTTTAAAACAAAACATTTTAGTGGCTTAAAAAAATTGAAATGTAAAAACATTGTTGTTATGGATGTGAGGTTGCAGAACCTGTTACCTGGGTTTTTGAGACATATTAAGTGTGGAAATCCTATCTGGATAGACCCAGGATCTTTAATGCCTACTCCTGGTAGGAAATTCCATAGACAATATTTGAGGTTTCAGGTTCTCTGGGAAAAATTACAAATACTCATCAAAAAAGATATTGTGAGCACCAAATTAAAACAAGTCTGAATTTCATGTGTCTGAAAAAGCTTGATACTACCAAGGGGGTGGGCAATTTTAGACATAAGGATGCTGCTTTCCATACTCTTCTGAAGTGGATGGATCCATTGGATCCTTGGATTTGAACAAGATGGATCCATTGTTTACACCAAAACCAAAATACTGTTTTTAGGAATTTACGTCATTTTTTGAAATCTAAATAGAGCAACAAAGAAAAACCAGGTCTCTCTTATTCCTAGAAGAAAACTATAAATATATAGGAATTATCCCAATATGCAAATCTGGGTACATGGTAGACAGAAAAGATACATCTCTTCCACAGTAGGTCAAGCATCTATTAAATAGAATACTAGAGTAAGATATCAAAGGTGATATACTACCTTATCCCTAATACCACTACTGACGCAAACTCTGTGTCTTTCACCAGCTAAATTTCCTAACACAGAATCTGGTCTATTCTCAATACTTACAAAACACTCAAACCTAGATCTGTGGACAGACATTTAAGATAACACTATAGCGAAAATTTCTTCCCTGGGAGATCTTTTATTCTATTGAACAGATAATTCGAAAGATTACAAATTTATTCTCATAGCACAAAAGGACCATTCCTGGTCTCCCACACATACCTTTTTATCATGCCATTCACATCCTAGGAAGAAGAGAGAAAATATAAATTGAGAAATAATAGAATCTCCTCACATAAAAAGCTGTATCACATTTCCATCGGTACCTGGTATGCTAACAATGGAGAAGGTTATAGATGTAAAAGTAAAAACAGAACTCAGGCCAATCATCCAGAAGACTCATGTGAGGTGGTCAAGTTCCCTAAAAAGTAGAGTAAACTTTCAACCATCAGGGGGAG
The DNA here is from genome assembly GCA_963575145.1 of Galago senegalensis. NCBI lineage: Eukaryota > Metazoa > Chordata > Mammalia > Primates > Galagidae > Galago > Galago senegalensis. The sequence continues at coordinate 2,719 of CAUYTI010048601.1, forward strand.
GTTTCTAACTTGTGAAGATGGGACAAGTTTATAAGATAAAGAAGATGGTCACAATTTTTATTTTTGTCCAAATGTACATGACTCCCCTTGAGATGATTTTAAAAATTCATGTTTTTTTTATTTATTCAACAGATGTGTAAACTGATTCACTATTATTTGCCAGTCATTGTGCTTGGTTTTGGAGACTCAAAGATGAATTAATAATAGTTGTCAGGAAGCTTACATTGTTTTTGCAAAGAGTACCATACAAGCAAATAAGTATTCTAAAAATGTATAAATTTTTCTCTAGCAACTTTTTAAAATTCTATACATTAACTATTATTGACCTCATCCAGTCCCTCAAATTCAATACTCACATATGTGCAGTTTATTTCCAACTCTCTATTTTTACTCAAATTTGTCACTTAAATGAATTTGAATATATTTAATAATGAAGGAGCCACTAGGACAACTCAGGATGCCTAATCTGTAGCACCAACCACACTGTTTTGTCTTGAACATATTCATAATTTTACAACATCTACTCAATTAACATCCTAAGACCTTCAATGTTTATCCTGAACTCTGTCTTTACCTGCCCAGTTTAATCTACATCCTTAAGGACTTCATGTTATCTACTCTGCTCTGTCACCACAGATATTGATTTATTTGGTAGCAATGTATAGATTTTTGATCTTTGTATTATAATTTTATGTTGTATGTGACATAACCAAATAAAACTGGATTGAGTAGTAAAAATTATTTTATAAACAGCAATTATAACTTCAGTAATAGCTAAATTTGAAGTTTAAACCTTATCATCAAGATCTGGCATATATTTTTCTCCAAATGCTACTTGTTACTCTATATTGATTTTATTTTCCATTCATGAAAGAAATGTGAATCTCCCAGAAGAAAGGAGAACTTATAAGTTTTTACAAAAAAAGTTTTGAATTGCAAATTCACATTTGTCTGAATGGGATCAGATGCCCTTCTTGAAAGCACCACTGCATTCTTGCTTGAAAAACAGGAATTTCAGATATTAAATTTTTTGCATTTAATCACAAACATTTATAGATCATGGTAGGTGCTAAAAATGAAATAGTGAGCAAAACAGGAATGGTGTGTTTCTGCCTTCAGAGAGGTTGTACTCCAATGGTGTGATGTAAGATATAGTCAGTTACACTTAGAAGTGATATGAAGAAAAAGTCCTCTTAGAGAGCATAAAGAGAGACTGTAATAATAAGGTCTACAGGCCACACACTGGAGTCTCTCCTCCTGTCAAGGAGAGAAACTTAGGAGTAGGAAGGTGTGTCCCTCACTGCAGGTAGGAGGGGAGAAGCTAGGGGGCACGAAGGTGTGTTCACTCCCAGGCCAGAGGGGCAAGATGGACAACTGGAGTCAGCCTCCAGAAGCTCCCATCCAGAGGGAAGGATAATGTCCAGAAAGTAACCAATTGAGCTGAAGACTGGGAGCTTAGCCAAGAGAGAATAGTAGTAATTGCAGGTCACCTCTCCTGAAGCAAGCTGTGACTGCAAGAAAGCAAACTTTAGCTAAGACTTTACCAGAGTCACTGATACACTAGGATTGGACAAGAACCAGCTAAATACAAGACAGAGCCACCTAACCCCACCACACCAAACAGATTTCTTCAGCATCAGACTGTAAAACTGTACGGGTGCTTTGCAAAGCGATAGGGGAAAAAAACTGCAGTCATCAGTCGCAGATACTTGACAAAGAGCTGGTTAACCACAACTCTGCAATCTTATTCACAGATATAATAGGCTTTAAACTAACAATCTATTTCACCTTACCTGCCCATCTAGGCAATGGTGAAAAACAATCATGAGGTGGAATCAGCAGAAAAGCTCTGGCAACATGAATAATCAGAGTAGATCAACTCCCCCAAATAATGATATGGCAGACACAGCACAAGATTCCATACATAAACAAATGGCTGAGATGTCAGAAATCGAGTTCAGAATCTGGATAGCAAATAAGAGCAACAGAATGGAGGTAAAGATGGAATTAGAATTTCAAAGAGTAATTCAAAAGATTTCTCATGAATTCAACGAATTCACCAAGGCTTTTGACACATTGAGGCAAGAACTTGCAGCACTCAAACATCCGAAAAATATAGTAGAATCCCTCAGTAACAGAATGGTGCAGGTAGAAGAAAGGATTTCTAACATTGAAGACAAAGCTTCTGAATGCTCCCAAATGCTCAAAGAGGAAAAAAGTGGAGAACAAAAATGGATCATTCTCTCAGAGAGCTCTGGGATAATTTGAAGAGATCGAATATTTCCCTTATAGGAATACCTGAAGGTGATGAGGTTGCTGCAAGGCATACAGATGCTTTACTTCATGAAATAAGCAAAGATAATTTTTCTAGACATGCCAAAAGATTCTGAAATTCAGACAGCAGACAGTTTCAGAACACCAGCACAACTCAACCCAAATAAAAATTCTCATAGACACATCACAATTAGCTTTGCCAAAGTTAATATGAAGGAGAAAATTCTGCAACCTGCAAGATGTACAAAAACCATAACCTACAAGGGGAAGAACATAAGAATGATAGCAGATCTTTCTGCTGAAACCTTTCAAGCTATAAGAGGGTGGTCATCGACCTTTAATCTCCTTAAACAAAATAACTTTCAACCCAGAATCCTGTATCCAGCTAAACTGAGTTTCATTTAAGATAGAGGAAATTAAATACTTGAATGACATTCACATGTTGAAGAAATTTGCCATAACTAAACCAGCCGTCCAGGATATTCTCAGACCTATCCTCCATAATGACCAGCAGAATCCTCCACTGACAAAGTAAACTCACTCAGAAATTTTTGATCAGATTCCAACTTCCATAGTGGTGAAGGATTAAAAATGTCCACTGGACTTTTGAAAAACTCGATACCCAAAATATTATCTGGCTTATCAATGCTTTCAATTAATGTGAATGGCTTAAATCGCCCACTAAAGAGACACAGGTTGGCTGAGTGGATACAAAAACTCAGGCCAGAGTTTTTGCTCTGCTGAATTCAAGAATCTCAGCTTACCTTAAAAGATAAGCATAGACTCAGGGTGAAGGGATGGTCATCTATAATTCAGGCAAATGGAAATCAGAAAAAAGTAGGTGTTGCAATCTTATTCACAGATATAATAGGCTTTAAACTAACAAAAGTAAGGAAAGACAAGGATGGTCACTTCATATTTGTTAAGGGCAACACTTAACATGATGAGATTTCAATCATCAACATTTATGCACCCAATCAGAATGCGCCTCAATCTATAAGACAGACTCAAACATACATGATCAACTTGATTTCCTCTAGTACCATAATGGTCAGAGATTTTAACACCCTTCTGGCAGTGTTGAATAGATCCTCCAAAAAGAAGCTAAGCAAAGAAATTTTAGACTTAAACTTAACCATTAAACATTTGCATCTAATAGGGCATAGAAATAATTAAGAAAATGAAATTTCTAAAAATTTGAAGTAAAATAATGAAAATGAAATGTGTACCAGAAGAGCTCAATAACACATTAAGATGGCAGACATAGGGACCACTGAACCTGAACTTGAACCAACAGAAATTTTCTAATCTAATGGAGTAGAGGGAAAATAATTGAAAAAAGAGAAATCATCCCACAGACATGTGGGATGACACAAAATGCACCAAAATACATGCAATAGGTCTTCCAAAAGGAAAGAAGACAGAGGAAAACAGAAAAAAATAATTTGGGAAAAATTTTTTTAATTCTATAAAAACATTAAGGTACTCATTACTGTTCAGTGAACATCAAATTAAATAAATAAAGATCCACACATAAACACATCATAGACAAACTTCTAAAGGTTATAATCAAAGAAAAACTTTTTGAAAGCATAAAACACTAAATCAATTATCACAGAAGAAATGCTTTCAAAATGATTAATAGTTGATTCCTGATCTGAAATAACAGAGGGCAGAAGATAAGACTGACATGTGGAGAGCTCTACAGGAAAAGGGAAACTGTAGGGAAGCACCTGTGGCTCAGTGAGTAGGGAACCGGCCCCATATACTAAGGGTGGTGGGTTTAAACCTGGCGTGGCTGAACTGCAACAAAAAAATAGCCGGGCTTTGTGTCAGGTGCCTGTAATCCCAGCCACTCAGGAGGTTGAGGCAAGAGAATCACCTAAGCCCAAAAGCTAGACATTGCTGTGAGCTAAGACTCCACAGCACTCTACTGAGGATAAGAAAATGAGACTCTGTCTCTATAAAAGTATATAAATAAAGAAAGAGAAAAAGAAAGCTTAAAACCTGGAATTTCATTTAAAGGAAAAATATTTTTTAAAGCTGTTACCACACATTTAAAAACATGTTACCACATAAAGACTCATAGATTTTGTTGCTGGCAGATAGCAAAAATATTTATTATAAGAAATATTTTTTAAAGACAGAATCTGTTAATTCTGGAAGATGGCAGACTGGTAGCAACCCTCATCAGAGGCTTCTGAGCAAAGAAAGAAAAACTAGATGGAATCAGACTTTATGAAGCCAGAGACAGGGAGCTGATTCAAGAAAGAAGTTCAGAAAGAAGTTTTAGCAAGCTGTAACTCCATGGAAGAGCATCTAAGAAAACAAATTACAGGTATGAAGCCTATTGTCTAGAGGACAGGAAACCCCTCCCCCAAGCAGAAGAACTTTCTGGGGCTATCTGCAAATGATCAGGGAACAAAAGACCTCTCATTTTACCTTGCTGGAGAGAGCCACTAAACTCCACGTCTCTTTCTCCAGGGAGGTCCCACTTATGAACCTAGACACCACCTTCCAGGCATAAAATTGAACACATATTTTCCCCCACAAGTCCAACTCCCAATTCACCCTTTCCCCCTTGCATGGTGGTCTGAAGCTCTGCCCCCTGCAGAGCATAGTGTTTGGTTTTTTCCTGAGAGACCTGGGCATAGTATGGACTACCAACCATCAGGATGAAATCTGTGAGTAATGGGGAAGAAAGAGAGTGTGGGAAGAAAGGAAAATTCTGGGGGAGGAGGAGAAGTCCTCTGGGTATAATAAGGACCCACCAGTGGTAGTGTTGACCCTTGCTTTGGGCTGTGTCTCGTGGGACAGGATGCAGAGCCCCTGGCTCTGACAGCACCCACAGCAGGAGAGTGGTTGCCCCATGTGGACTGAGCTTCACAGACAGTGCTGGTCCTTGCTCGGCCTGTGAGCAGAGGCTTAATAGCCATGGACTGCGACCTGAGAGCAAGGGCGTGGTCTCCTGATTCCAACAGAACCCTAGAGCAATGGCTTACTGGGTGTGAACCAAGCCCTGAGGGTGAAGGTGTACTATACTGCCTCCAGTGGGGCTGGTGAGCAGAGGCTTACCAGGTGAGGACTGAGACCTGTGGGTGAAGTGTTGTGTTCTGACTCTAACAGAATCTGCAAACAAGAGGCTTGCCATGCAGTGGACTGAAAATGGCAGGTGGAGTGTGGTCCCCTGACTCCAACTGTTCTGTCAAGCAGAGGCTACCTGTGTGTGGACTGAGACCAGAGGGCAGGCCCGGTGCCCTGACTCCAACAGCCTGCAAACAGAGGCTTGCCATGCAGTGGACTGAGACTGCCAATAGTGGGTGTGGTCTCCTGACTCCAACTGCTTTGGCAGGCACTACTCGAGGCTCTACTGCAGTGGCTAGCTGTGTGTGAACTGAGACTGGTGGGTGGGGGTGTTACCCCTGGCTCCAGCTGGGCCTGTGAGCAGAGAAGCAGATAAGAGGGTGGACTAAGTCTGGCAGGTGGGAGTGTGGATCCCTGGCTCCAATTGTGCTTTGAATCCTTTTGCTTTGAATAGTCCTTGAATCCCTCTCTGTTGGGCTGGGTTTGCACTGCCAGAGACAATTTGATTGGAACCCATGTCTGGGGCTGCCCACTCTGGGACATTCTGAGGTTGACTTTTGAAGTTCTGTAGTGCAAAAGAACTGAAGAGTGGGGGCTGGGCACTGCAGCTGTTTGTATCTCTTCACAGTCGAGATTTAAATCTAAAGAGTGGTTTCTTAGGATAGGGTAGAGGTGGGCTGATATCAAAACAGTTGATATCCTCCACTATCTCACCAAGTAAGACTTCAGAGTCTCCAGCCAAAACTCTGAAAGGGACCTTTGTAAGGTTGTAGGAGATAAGCCACAATTACAAAGCCTAGAGCTTTGGTAAAGGGCTATCAGTACTGCCTGGGCACCCCAATTCAATCACCCTACCAGTTCTAATAACCAAACAGTAGAAAATAAACATGGTGTGGACCCAACAGAAGAACTCTGGCAACATGAGTAACCAGACTAGATCAACCCTCCCCAAGAAATGACAAAGGAGATACAACTGAAGATGTCATACATAGACAAATGACAGCAATGTCTGAAACTGAATTTAGAATATGGATTGCAAATAAGATAAATAGAATGGAAGAAAAAAAGGAAATTGAATTCCAAAAAGTAGTTCTAAAGTTGTCTCAAGAAATTAATGAATTCAAAGCCCAAGTCATCAAAGATATGGACATGAGAAAATAGATAGCAGAGCTCAAGGAAATGAAAAAGTTAATTGAGGAGCTTCAAAATACAGTAGAATCCCTCACTAATAGAGTTGACCAGGCAGAAGAAAGGATCTCTGAAACTGAGGACAAAGCTTTTCAACGTTCCCAAACACTCAACTAGGTAGACAAATGGAAGGCAAAAACGGGTCATTCCCTGAGAGAGTTGTGGGATCACTCCAAAAGATCAAACATTCATCTTATAGGAATTCCCAAAGGAGAAGAGGATGGTCCTAAAGGTACAGATGCTCTACTCCAAGAGATTTTGGAGGAGAATTTCCCAAACATTGCAAGAGATTCAGGACTTCAGATAGCAGACAGTTTCAGAACTCCAGCAAGACTTATTCCAAATAAAACATCTTCTAGACACACTGTGATTAACTTTGCCAAAGTTAAGATGAACAAGAAAATTCTGCAAGCAGCCAGATGTAAGAAAGGCATCACCTACAAAGGGAGAAATATCAGGATAACTGATAAATTTCTAATATAGCAGATCTCTCAGCTAAAATGTTTTAAGCTAGAAGAAGATGGTCATCAACCTTCAATCTCTTAAAACAAAACAACTTCCAGCCCAGGACTCTCTATCCAGCTAAACTGAGTTTCATTTGTGATGGAGAAATCAAATACTTTAGTGACATAGACATGTTGAAGAATTTTGCCATAACTAAACCAGCTCTCCTGGATATTCTCAGACCCATCCTCCACAATGACCAACACAATGCTCTACCTCCAAAGTAAACTCACCCAAAAATTTTTTGAACAAAACCCAAATTCCACAGTGGTGAAAGGATTAAAAATGTCCACTGGACATCTAAAAATCATGACACCCCCCCAAACAACCAGGTTTACCAATTCTCTCAATTAATGTGAGTGGTTTCAATTGTCCTCTAAAGAGGCACAGGCTGGCTGACTGGATACATAAACTCAGACAGAATTTCTACTGTATACAAGAATCTCACCTTACCTTAAAGGATAAAAATAGACTCAGGATGAGGTGGTGGTCTTGTATAATACAGGCAAATGGAAGCCAGAAAAAAGCAGGGGTTGCAATTTTAGTAGCAGATGCAATTGGCTTTAAATCAACAAAGATAAAGAAAGATAAGGAAGGTCACTACTTATTTGTCAAGGGAAACACCCAACATGAAGAGATTTCGATAATGAATATTTATGCACCCTACCAGAATGCTCCTCAATTCATTAAGCAGACCCAAATGGATATGAACAACTTGGTATCTTCCTGCACTATAATTGTTGGAGATTTTAATACTCCTTTGACAGTTTTGGATAAATCATCCAAGAAGAAATTAAGGAAAGAAATATTAGACTTAAACCTGACCCTAGAACAAATGGACTTTACAGACCTATACAAAACATTTCACCCTAAAAAATTGAATATACATTCTTCTCATCAGCCCACAGGTCATCCTCCAAAATAGACCATATCCTAGGACATAAGTTTAACCTCAGAAAATTTAAAAGTATAAAAATTATTCCTTGTATCTTCTCTGACCAACATGGAATAAAAGTTGAACTCAACAGCAATGGGAATCTCCATACTCAAACAAAGTCATGGAAGCTAAATAACTTAGGCCGACTGATAGCTGGGTCAAAGATGAGATTAAAAAGAAAATCATCAAATTTTTGGAACAAATTACAACAAACACACAAATTACCAAAACCTGTGAGATACTAAAAAGGCAGTCCTAAGAGGGAATTTATAGCATTGGAAACCTTCCCTGAAGGAAAAAGAAAGAGAAGAAGCCAACAACTTAATGGATCATCTCAGGCAACTGGAAAAGGAAGAACGTTCCAACCCCAAACCCAGCAGAGGAAAAGAAATAACCACAATTAGGGTAGAATTAAATGAAATTCAAAAACAAAAGGATCATTCAGAAGATCAACGAAACACAAAGTTGTTTTTTGAAAAAAATTAACAAAATTGACAAACCTCTGGTCAACCTAATCAGAAATAGAAAAGTAAAATTTCTAATATCGTCTATCAGAAATGATAAAGGAGAAATAACAACAGACACTTCAGGAATTAAAAAAATCCTCAATGATTACTACAAAAATCTTTATTCCCAGAAATATGAACATCTGAAGAAATGGACCAATACCTAGAAACACTAGAAGCACACCTCCTTCCTAGACTTAACCAGAAAAAATTAGAAAAAAAATTTTTTTTTGAGACAGGAGCCTCAAGCTGTCTGCCTCCCAGTAGCTGGGACCAAGGGCGCCATTTCACAATGCCTGGCTATTTTTTGGTTGCAGCCATCATTGTTGTTTGGTGGGCTTGGGCTGGATTCAAACCCACCACCTTGAGTGTGTGGCTGGCACCTTAGCCACTTGAGCCACAGGTGCTGAGCCAAGAATTTAAAATCTTAAATAGACCTATATCAACCACTGAAATAGCATCATCAATATTAAATCTCCCTAAAAAAAAAGTCCAGGACGAGATGGCTTCACATCTGAATTCTATCAAACACTTCAAGAAGAACTAGTAACTATATTATACAAAGTTTTCCAAAGCAAAGAAAAAGAAGGAATACTTCCCAATACATTCTATGAAGCAAATATCACCCTGATACCCAAACCAGGAAAGGATCCAACAAAGAAAGAAAATTGCAGACCAATATCATTAATGAATATCGATGCAAAAATATTCAATAAGATCTTAGCAAACAGGATTCAACAACACATCAAAAAAATTATACACCATGATTAAGTTGGTTTAAGACCATATGACTCTCTCAATTGATGCAGAAAAAGCCTTTGTTAATATCCAGCATCCCTTCATGATCAGAATTCTTAAGGAAATAGGCATAGAAGGGATGTTTCTTAAAATGATAGAGGCCATTTACAGCAAACCCACAGCTAATGTCATATTCAATGATATAAAATTGAAAACATTTTCACTCAGATTAGGAATGAGTCAAGGATTCCCACTGTCTCCACTGCTATTTAACATAGTGTTGGAAGTCTTAGTTATGGCAATCAGGCAAGAGAAGGCGATCAAGGGTATCCAAATAGGGTCAGAGAAGATCAAACTCTAACTCTTTGCTGACGACATGATCCTATACCTGGAAAAATCCCAGGGACTCAACTTCAAAACTTTTAGAAGTGACCAAGGACTACAGCAGCATCTCAGGATACAAAATCAATACTTACAAGTATTGTCAAGTATACTTACAAGTATAAAAGTCACTAGTTTTTGTATACACCAACAATAGTCAAGCTGAAAAAACAATCAAGGACTCTATTCCTTTTACAATAGTGCCAAAGAAGATGAAATATCTGGGAATTTACCTAACAATAGATGAGAAAGATCTTATAAGGAGAACTATGAAACTCTGAGAAAAGAAATAGCTGAAGATGTTAACAAATGGAAAAACATACCATGCTCATGGCTGAGAAGAATCAACATTGTTAAAATGTCCATACTACCCAATCTACAGATTTAATGCAATCCCTATTCAAACACCATTGTCATACTTCAAAGAACTTGAAAAAATAGTACTTCATTTTAT
>CAUYTI010048602.1:0-33537 GCA_963575145.1 Galago senegalensis
GGAGGGAGAAGGGAGGGGGGAATGGGAGGAGGGAGGGGGTTTGGAGGGATCACTTTTGAGGTTTGTCTTATAGGGGTACAGGTGAAAACCCCACACTATACCCCAGAAGAGTATCAATGTACATAGTTAACATTCAATAAAGAAAAAAAAAAGGAAAAAAAAAATGCAGACAGCCTAGAGATGTACAACATAGCCTTGGTTTAGACAATTTCTAACAATACAGTCAGATCCTTCGGGTCTAAAATTACTAAGCCTTCCAATGTGTTTATAAACAAGCTATAAATCTTCTACCAACCTGAAGGCCTTGATTTCAGAAAATTAAGTTTCTTAAAAACACATAGTTTTTATAGATTATGAGCAGAAGTTACATTTAGAATGTAATTACATTAGCAGATAAGGCTTCTAACTGCCAGAGTAATAAGTTTATTTTTCATAAAGCTGTGGCAGCAAAAAATAATAATAATTTTGTCTTTTCAAGGGACTATTTCTACATTATTTGTGGGTTAAGTTTTTAAGGTCTGATTATTGAGTTATGTTGTAGGTTGTAATTATAATCTAGAAATATGTAACACAGATAATGAGTGGGTAAAGCAAGCTTACGAGGAGTGTATGTCAGGTCTTCACACAGGACTCATGCACTCTCCTTATGCACAATTATAACTAGATTGGTAATCTAGTTTTCAATCCAAAAAATATATTTAGAAATTGTTATTATACACTGAAATTTAAATAATCTAAAAAAACATACAGATGGAATATCTTATTCTCTAATAATTCTTTATAAATGAAGTATTATTACAAATTGCTCCATTGACCTCCTTGCCTTATCAAGTGGTAACATGGACAATGTCAGATTTATTGGGTATAATAAAGTTCAAAATTATTTGCTTCTCTACTTAGAAAAACTCACTCTCCCAGCTAAGGAGGGAAAAGAAGAAAGAGAGAAAGGTAAATGTAAAATGCTGACGATTTTGCCTGACATTGAATTGAAACAATGGATGTCTAGAGAAAGGATAAGATATGAGATGGAAAGCTCATGTCCAGTCAGGCTCAATGCCTTTCACAATGTGCATTTATCAAGATAACTTCAGGGTCTAAAGATATGAGTGGTCATAGCATATGATCTCCCCCAATTGCTCTATCTGGACTTTAACTATGATAACCAGGACCTAATCCTGTACTGACACACACCCCAGTACTAACACAATCGAAGGCTGGAAGTCCTTCACCAACACCCACCCACCCCAAGCATCACACTGCTAAAGAATGCAAGCACAGCCAGAAGAGACCAATGCATCATTTCTGCAAATCATAAAAGTATGTAAGACTCTCTTTTTCCAATTTTAATTATATTCCACAAGATTTGATATGAAGTTCTTATTTTCAACAGTTTCTACATGACTTGTCATTTCAGTTTTGATTTCTTTTTTGATTCAATGTCTTTTGGGGAAGGGATATGTGATAGGTTTTACGGGTTTCCTAAACTTTGATGAGGAAGTAAAACACAGTTGGAAGCAAAATTTAAATAATGTGATTTTCACCTTAGCATTGACTTTTAGAAGCTAATCCTCACTAAAATCACTTTTTCCACATTTCAAAGCCTGTGGATTACCAGAGGCTCAATTATTAAGTGTAGATGATTTCTGAGTCTCATCAATGTTAGAGGCTTGAACTGGGCAGAAAATTTTTGTAATCCCACTACCTTTCAATAACTGACCTTTCTAAGTATTCAAATTCCCCATTTTATCACAGCATCTTTAGACATGTCTAAATATACAGCTTGAAATTAAAATTTTATAGTTGTGCTCCCTTAGAATTTATTGAGTCTAAGACCTGAACCTCATAGGTTAGATCTGCACTGTCCAATCAGGTAGACCAGCCGCATGTGGCTATTGAATCTGAATTAAGCATGATCAAAACTTCAGTTTGTCAGTCACCTTAGCCACATTTCAAGTGCTGAAGAGCCACATGTGGTTAGTGGCTCCCATATTATACAGGGCATATATAGACATTTCCATCATTACAGCAAATTTTTTTGGCCAGTACTGAATTAGGCCAAAAGAGAGAAAATAATTTGTGTAAGATCACAGTTTGTTAGCAGCAAAGCTAAACCTAGAATTCAGGTCTTTAGAATTTTACTTTTACTCACTTTCTACTAAATGACACTGTCTCCAAGAACTAATGAACAAAGTAAAAGATCTGGATACAACTAACAAACCAATTTCATATAAAATTATCTTATTTCTATGTAAAGTTTTAAAAAATTCAGTCAAGTAGTTGGCCAAGAAAACCTAATAAATTCTGAAAAGCAATGTAAAGAATCACTCCCCTAAACCTTTGAAATTTAAAGAAAAAGCACTCTTCTACAAACTTCTTGAACCAGCTCAGCACCTGTGGCTCAAGTGGTAAGGCGCCAGCCGCATACACCAAAGCTGCAACCAAAAACGGGCGTTGTGGTGGGCACCTGTGGTCCCAGCCACTTGGGAGGCTGAGGCAGGAGACTTGCTTGAGCCCAGGAATTGGGAGGTTGCTGTGAGCTGTGATGTCATGGCACTCTACCCAGGGGGACAGCTTGAGGCTCTATCTCAAAAAAAAAAAAAAAACCCAACTTCCTGAACCAAAAAATTAAATAAATACTAAAATTATGAATTACCTATAAATTAATAAAAATAATTCTTTTATGTCAAAGCTTATGGAATACAACTTAAATGACACTTAGAAAAAAATGGAGAGCCTTAAATAATTTTATAATTAAAAGAGAAGACTGTAAATACACATTGCATTCATAAATATAGAACTAATGTAACTTAAAACAAGACAGAATTAATAAAAATAATGAAAAAAATTGATAAATCTGAACATCTATCCTACAGCATTAGAAATAAAAAACAACAGTTTTTGAGGAAATTAAAGAAATTGTATGAGATATTACATGTTGTTTTTGGAACAATAAACTTGAAAATCCAAAGGAAACGGCTATGTCCAGCAAAAATAAATTAACTATATTATCACAAGTCATGAAATTTGAGGTTACTAAAAGGCATATCATAAATGATAACAACAAAGGTAACTAGAGCAATAGATGGAATCACATGGGCTAAAATTCAACAGCCATTCAGTGTAGAAAATGCATTAAAAGCATACTTCCAGAACAGTATGAAGAACATTTATTAGAAATACACAAAGCAAGCATAAGATTAAATTAAAACGCCACATAAAAGATGAGAATTTTCTCATCAAAATCCAGAAAGTCCTCTATCATTACTATTTGCTACTATTGTTTAAGAAATTATATTAAGAAAACAACTTTTCCCAATAATAGTGTAGAGTAAGAGAACTTTTTAAAATTGTGATACCTAACAAGATAACTTAGTAAAGTTAATAGATGTAAGTACAGAAATCAGCATTTATACTTTTTTACTTTTTTTATTAAATCATACACACATAGATCATGTATACATTAATGCATTTATGAGGTACAATGTGCTGATGTCATATAGAATTAGGAATGCTTATTACACTGGTTAATATATACCTCGTCTCAATATTTATCCTTTATGTTAGCAATGGCCATTTGAAAAGTGAAATTAGTCACAAAAACTATAAAATAATGTAACAAACGTAATGAAGTGAGTAAAATGAGAATAAAGGAAAATATACCACGTTCCTGGGTGAGAGACCTCACTACTGCAAACCCATTAGCTCTTCCCAAGTCCTCACTCATACTTAATGGTTAATGTGCAACAGGTTCTGCATTAACCTCACAGAATTATTTCCCAGCCCTCTCCTTTTTTATTATCTTCACCACAGATATAGTATTCTCTGTATTGTACAGGGGAGGACTGCCTTGGTTTGCTTCTCATTCTACCTCCACATTAATTCAGTGCCTAATACTAAGGGAAAAATATCCTAACAATTTTTTTTTTTTTAATAAAAGCTATCCCATTCACCGTATTACAAAAATAAAGAGCTGAGTTCTAGAGAGGTTGAGTGAGTTCACAGAGACACAGAGTTGCTTCTAAGCATACTGGAAAGAAACATGGAAGGTTCTCTGTATTGGGAGGCTGAATTTCAAAGGTCAATTTTCTCTCAGACAGTGGAAAGACCATCCCAACAAGACTAGTTTTGTGGCTTGGCTCAAGTTATGTCACTTCTTTGGATTCAGGTTTTCCACGAGTAAAATTAGGGTGCTGTAAATTATCTTTCACGGATAATGCTGACATTATTTATGGAAAGAAGGATAGGATGTGTAAGATACGCTGCAAAATCATCTGGGGAGAGAAGGAAATTAAGTGTGCACACGAAGTAAAACTGGCCAAGAGGGGACTGTCTAACCTGATGCATGCATTATGATTCTGTTTATATATGTATTTAACATTTTCCCAAGGGAACTTTTGTTAAAAACAGAAGTGTTCAAGATGATCCCTAAACCAAAAGAGTAAAGTAAGAAGTAAAGACTTCGCCAACTGGAAATCCAAATGCAAGTCATTTAATAAAAGTTAGTCTTCAAGATTCATTAGCCTTTAGCTGCAGGGTCACATCGTCATTAGCCCTTTGGTTTTATTCCCTGCTAAGTCATATCAGCAACACCATTATTTCTCATATTACTAATAATGGGTTTCTAGGAGGCCTCATCTATCATTTTTAATGTTTCTTCTCCTCCTCTTAAGTGGGTTGCTTAAGGAGAAGGGGCTGCAGCAGTCATACAAATGCATCGTTAGCCAAAGGAGTATTTACTGCAAATATCAAACTCGCTTATTCCTCATTCTCACTACGAAGGAAGGGGAGAAGAGAGAGAGACAGAAGAATTGATTCAAAGACCAAAATCCCACTCTGTATAAAGGAGGCTGCTTTCTAAGACCAGAGGAGACGCAGAGTAATGGGTAAAATTCTCACAAAATCTCCTAGGAGGCCGCGTAGCAGGATGGCTCGGAATCTATGAGCTGTCTACTGACCTTTCTTTTAGTTTCTGGGTTGAATACATCCAGGTTCCAGAGAATAGTCAAAGTTCTTAATAGTCAAGCAATTATTCGCAAACACATCATATGAAACACAGCAAGGAAAGAAATATATCCTTTCCTCCAGAACCAAAGTAGACTTTGATAGCAATCAAAAGGCAAAATCTCTTTAAGATTGCTAAAAATAGAGATAAAAGTCTGTTTCACATTCTCAAGTCCCTCTGCTTACCTAAAAAATTAACATGTGGCCACCCAGGCTGGGTGAGATGACTTGCTAGTGAGTTTGCTTTTGTTCTTTTTTGATCCTAATGTTAATCGTTTTTTTTTTCTATTTTTACTTCTATTCATCATTCTTTGCAATGATTCTCCTATTTCTACAATGATGCTTCACTGTCTCTCATTTAAGTAGTACTGAAAGCTAACTTCATAAAAATCCTAGTATAACAGAAGGCCTGGATTCTTTTAAAGAATTCTTTGATTTTTAGGTTACAAAAAAATGAGTGAATAAAATGGATAAAGTACTCCATACACAAAGTGAAGGTTAATTGCAAGTGGTTAGGCAGTGGACGCTTTAGAATGTGGGTGAGAGCTTAAATGAAACATGATGCAGAAGAAAGAACACACAAATGGCCCACCCGGCGTCTTCTAGAAACCCCACCTTGAACAACGATCATGCTCATATATCGTCAGCACATATCCTTCAAACTGCAACAGACTTTATCCCACACAACGACACCAAGACATTTTATTTCTTTATAAAGGTGACAGAATGCTGTAAGGATATTGATGCATTTTTCAGGTTTCTCTGCTTCCACCTTGTAAGGCATTAAGTATCCCCCCAAGCACCTTGTTCAGCATGCAAAGCACATCAGAGCAAAGGAGACAGGGACTCAGATTCCCATTTCATCACCTGCTACACACATGAACTTAAATAAACTCCACTGGCTTAAGTCTCTTTGTCTCTAATATTAGGGATAATTATATTTAACTCACTGTTCTGTGAGGATTAAATGGCAATAAATATGCAAATAATGCATCACAGCACCTGGCCAGGGGCATGTGCCTAATAACGGCTAGTTCCCTCCTTGCAAAAATAATAGATGTAGAGTTTAGCTGTGGCTTTCAGACCTTAATCACAGCTTTTAATCATCAACAGGATCCTCCAAGTAAGAGCACTTTTCCTTACAAAATGAATATATCAAATATGTTTATAGTCTATAAATATACCTTTAGTCTAAAAAATACTGGGTGTAAATGAGGAAACGAAAGATTACTTTTCAACATAATGTTTTACAGATAGTCACAGATAAGAACATTTGGGGGCAAATACAGCATCTAAGAAAAGAACAATAAACAGTCTGTTTTCATACTGTTTACTGTTTTCATACTAAATTCATAAATCACTAATATAAAGTTGCCCTTTTTTTAAATGCATGCCCATTTGTTAAATCAATGTATTAATATAAGAAGGAATCATTTTTTGCTCTTAGAAATGCTGCAGGTATTAAATGTGTCTCTAATTGGCACAGGAAGTAAAGGTCCACCCCAATGGTCAGCTCCATTTTTATTCTCTGGTGGAATGCTTGGCTGGGTTTTTCCACAGGGCTCTCTGTGGAAGCTGAGATATAGAACAGGCTGAGGGATTGCCTTGAAGTACAAGAACCATGGAGCAAAACCACCACTATATGTACCAAGGCTTACTTGAACTTGAGCTCAAAGAGAGGATTGATGGTAACTAGAAAACAGCAGGCCCATGAGCAAAGTGTTTGTTACCACTGTTAGACCGGGACTCTGTCTGTATAACACTGACTGATGTTCAAGTACAAGAACTAAGGGATACTAGCATTCAAGATACATGCCTAGAAGCAGGATTTACAAAGGAAATGATCAAAAGCGTGTTCCAAGACTCTTGGGACCCTTGACAAAATCAAGCAGTAACAGCATGGAGAGAGCAGAAGCTTTTGTACAAAGCATTTAATTGATGAAAAGTGCTATGATCCCATGCCCTTATTCCCAGCAACAAAGGAAAGGGGTGAGCGTAGGCCTGCCCCTCACTCCACTGGAACCCACAGAGCCTGAATGAAGTGTCCGCAGTTGGGGAGCACGGCCTGCATTCTGGCTCAAAAAGCTAAAGGGGCTATTTAAGGGAAGTAACTATCTTATGCCTAAACACAGTGACTGCTAGGAATGTGTGAGTGCTTCTCAGATGTGTGCCATGGGGGAGAGGGCCAGCCTAAAGAGGTTTCAATGCCTTGTCAACAGGATTGACCAGGAGGAAGAAGGGTCAACAAGGCTTTATGTATGAAGTAGAGAATCAGGAGCACTGGGGAAGTATCTAGGCATCACCCATCAGGGTAGCTGCTGTAGGAAGGGCCTGGAAAAGAGTCTCCAAAGACAATCCCATATCCCCCAACATACACACACACACACACACACCCCAAGGAGGAGGTTAGGTCGAAATACATTTAAGGAGCAGAGCGAATGGAGCTAGCAAAGGGCACTACCTTTCCCTAACTGTGTAAGAACTTTCCTGCCTTCCTATTCTCCTGAAGTTTGATCCTGTGAGGAGGTCAGTAAAGAGAAAAAGCCAAAGGACACCATGCAACCTTCCCCAAATGCATGCAGCCTAAAGCAGAAGTGAGAAGATGCACTGCTTTCAAAATGCATGTTAAAGCATTATTCTCTATTGTGGACCCTTTAATTTCTGAGTCCAGACTGACTTTGTGAATTCAAAGTGACCTAAGGACAGTATATTATCTGAAAGTGAGCTGAAATGTCATGCAGTCTGAGTATCCATTAGGGGCAGAGGAAAAGCTTCCTTCACTGAATTAAGTTAAAGGCACCACAGGAAATAAAAATAGCTCTGTTTTTATTTCATCCCACATTTAGTGCTTGTTCAACATACTGGGTACGGAAGAAACACACACACACTCACATATGTGCTTGTTACGACTGGTCTCTTCAGACACATTCACTAACATAAAATAGTCACCCCCAATGCTGTCTTAAAATAACCAATGGTAGTGGCATTGGAATTTGATAAGAGACAACAATTGCTTAAAGACAAAAGGAAGGCCTCTAGTTGTGTTTTATCTTTCATATTAAAGTATGAGTGATTATATATTGGTTTCATAATAGTACTGAGTACACTGGATACTTTTTCTCCCCTGCTTGAGATACTTTGCTAAGAAGAATATGTTCCAGCTCCATCCATGTAAACATAAACACAACTATAGTCCACGATGAAGGAGGGAAGAGGAGTGAGAGCAGAGGGAAGGGGGGAGGTTGAGTGGAGGGACGGTAATTGGTGGGATCTCATCTATGGTGCATATTGCAAGGGTACATGTTAAATCTATTAAGAGTAAAGTATAAACGTCTTAACACAATAATGTTAACCAGTTTGATGTAAGCATTCCAAATTGTAATAAAATTAGCACATTGTACCCCATAAATGCATTAATGTACACAGTTATGATTTAATTAAAAAATTAAGAGGGCAGTGCCTGTGGCTCAGTGAGTGGGCACCAGCCCCATACACTGGGGGTGGTGGGTTTAAACCCAGTCCCGGCCAAACTGCAACAAAAAAATAGCCGGGTGTTGTGGCGGGCACCTGTGGTCCCAGCTACTCGGGAGGCTGAGGCAAGAGAATCACCTAAGCCTTAGAGCTGGAGGTTGCTTTGAGCTGTGATGCTACAGCACTCTACCAAAAGCAACAAAGTGTTTTTGTTTGTTTGGGACAAACAAAAAAAAAAAAAAGGAAGGCCTCCAGAAGGAGAGGGAAGAACAGCGTTAAGAGCCCTTTAAATAGTCCAGATGGCAGTTTTTTTTAAAGTGAAAAATAGAATAGAATAATAGAAAAAAGGCTGATCTCAGGTTAGTAATAGAGTACAAACAGTATGCGCATGACCTGCAATAATTTTTCTAGATGGTAACACGGTGACAGGTATCAAAAACTCTAAAATACTGACGAAGATATTCTACTTCTAGGCAATTGTACTGACCAAGATATTCTACTTCTAGGGAATTGTACCAAGAATACCATCCAATATAAATTTGTAATGACATAAGGTCAAAAATGTTATTAATCATGTTAAACAACTAGAGAAAATGAGACCCTTTAAAAAGTCACATTCAAACATTAGACAATAAGGAGTGGACCAGATTTGGTACATGAACCATAGTTTGTAGACTCCTGTTAGAATATCAGTTTCAACATTCTTCTTAGTAAAGCATCACAAGAATGGAGAAGCAAGATCCAGTGTACCCAATTCTAATATGAAGGCAGTAGATGATCTAATGCAAGGTGGGGAGTAGGGGAATGAGGGAGCAGGGAGAGCAGAGGAAGGAGGGAGTTGGCCGTCACAGTTGGCACACCTCTTGGGGAGGGATATAATTATAAGAGGGACTTTATCGAACAAATGCAATAGTGTAACCCAATTCTTTGTACCCTCAATGAATTCCAAACAATAACAACAACAGAAAAAGAATATTAGTTCCATAAATGCAGAGAATTTCATCTATTTTGTTAATGGCTATATCCACCAAAAAGATATATAGAATCGATATATGAAAAGATATATAGAATAGTACATGGCCCTTAATTTATGCCTAATCAATACATGTTGAATGAATGAACTAATTTAAAAGCTAGAAAAAGCCTATGAGTTAAAAATTATAATTTTACAAATAAAAGGTGAAAGAACAAGTATTTAAACACAGGTCTATCTAATTCTAAAGTTCCATGAGTTTCCACTATATTGCACTAGTAAGGCAAAAGCACTCTGAACAACTACAATAGCTTCATACCATCGCCTACATATTCTCACCTGTTTTTTTTCCTTACTCATAGTTTGCACTTTCTTGAGCCTCAGAACTAAATGAACAATACACCAATTTGTTAAAGGTCTATATAAAACCCTATGTTTTTATCTTCATTTAGGCTAGAATCTATGTGTTTATATTTCTGTATCTATGGATTTAGTATCTGGATGATAATTGATGCAACCAAACCACCAGATTCAATCTTGAACACAAATCTCTTTAGTCGTACAACTAGAAATACGACAGACTAGAGACCTAGACTATTTAAAGCAGACAGATGTCTAGAGGACCCAAGAAATTTTCTTCACTCAGATATATAGCATACATGAGTACAACATTAATTTGCCTTTATTCTTTTCAAATGCACAAAGAAATTTAAAATGTGAAGGAAAACAAACATGAAAACGTCCCATTCTCCTTTGCCTTGAGAACGCCTCGTTCAACCTCCCCAGAGGGTTCTGGGCTCTCAGGCGACTCACGTACTGCAGCCTGTCTAGGGGGTTGCTATTTCCTGCTTTCAGTAACCAGCTCTCATAGCTGATCATACACATCTGCTTCCCTTCATAAGTCAATAATCGATGCCAGCTGTTCTCCAAAAATAGGCATTAAGAAGGCACCCAAGCAGTTCTGCACGTAGATTCAACGAACTGCATTCATTATCTTTCTACCTTTGATTAGCTTGCCTGAGATTTTACCATCACCACAATAAACAGGGAGCTGGAAGGAGACAACTACTGTTTTGTCAAATTTTTCCTCTTCATAAGAAATAGAAAATAAAGCAAAAACCAAATTTTCTCTCTTTGTAGGCTCAGGGAAAAATTGTTAAAAATCTGTGTACACAGAACCAACACTGCATACTAAGAAACCATTAAAGGGTAAGACAAATAGCAACCATACTGCTTGCCTGCCTTAAAGGATTAATGGTCATTGTAATCCAATGCCATAATGATTGATAGTGATGTCATGACGCTGAGAACTCGAGGCTTATACGGCTGTTGAAAGATTATTAAACTCAGTAAAAAGATAAAAGTAAATGAAAAATGATATAATAAAGCTGAATTTTTCGGCTCCTTGATTGTCAGATCTTGCAATAAAAATATACCTAAATTTTATAAATCATAATGTACACAACTTTGGGACAAATAAAAATAGATTCCTTATGAAACTACACAAGGGTAAACTGTATCTTATCTATACCCAATAAAAGAAATGTGTCCTCAAAGGGTTCAACTTTTGGAACTTGAATATGAACTTAGGATAAACAGATTGCACTGCTTCATACACAATTGTCTTGATTACGCCTGTGTAGTTTAAGGCAAATATTTCCTCATTAATGTTAAGTAATAGAGCCTTAAAAAAGATGAAAGTAATAGCCACTATTCAGGGAATGCTCGCAGTGTTCACTTTTTAGTTTCATCTTACTTAATTCTAGCAAAAACATGCTCTCCCAATCATAGAATTTATCAGGGGCAGAACTGAAATTCAACCCGGATCTCTTCCAGACTAACCCTTGCGGACTTGACTCTGAAACTGTTCTGTGTCCCAACGAATAAAAATATACAACTGTGTATAACATAAGAAGAAGTCAGGAAGTGATTATCAGTCACTGAAGCAATAAAAGGCATGCTATTCAAAAATTACTCCACCAACTTCCATTACCAGAAGTGTGGAGCCAAACCCAAGCCAAACCCATTTTTCTCCGCTAGGTTTCCAGGCTATCCTACAGAATTCCTGAGTTCCCTAGTGTCACCCCAATAGGTCCCTTCCTTTGGAAACTTATGAGCTCCAAATTATATTTAGAAAATTATAAAGTTATAAACACTTATGTTCTAATAATTCACAGGAATCTAAACAGGGTCTGTAAAAGCATGACACATGGCAAAATAGTTCCTACAAATAACTACTTACGCACGTTCTTGTTGTGAAAGTTTCCAGTGCTAGGGCAAGCTAAATCATAATATAAATAAATCTTATACTAACTTTTTAAAGATGCCCAAGTTCCCTAAAAGGAAGAACATGATGAACATGTCTCTGCTCCATACCCAAAACCACTATGTAAACTAATTTCAAAAATCCACATCCCAGAGAAACAGGCATATTTAAAACCCTATTGCTTCTGTTCACAGAAGCTATTCCCTTCTCTGCCAGGTACCCTCAACTTCTCCTTCTTAACCTATCAAATTAATAACCCATTTATTGACCAGGTACTAAAGTTCTGTGCTACACACTTTGTCTCCTTTATTCCTTGACATGGTCCTTTAAAGTACACAGAGAAGGAAAAATAGTTAATTGCTTTAAGTTACACTGCTAGCAAGTGACAAAAATAGGATTTCAACCCAGGTCTAACTCACTACAAGGCTCTTGCTCTTAACTACTAGACAACAAGAGCCAGAGAGGATCCTTGAAATCATCTAGTCTCAAGCCATCATTTTACAGATGAAGACACTTCAACACAAATAAGTGACATATTCAAGGTTCACACCTTGATTACTGGCAAAGTCAAGGTTAAAACCCAGCCTGGGGGTTTGTCTTTTTATGCTCCCAGTGCTACCCCATACAGTCTTTAACTAAAATTTAAAAATAGAAATACATTTTTATTCCTATTTTTAAATTTTAATTTCATACAAATAAGTATTTCCACAAATTGTCAGTCTGACTTACTGTATGATGCTCAGACAGAAGACTTTCTCTGATATTTCTGAGGCCTCCAAAAGCTAATCCTTATAACTATAGCTTATTTAGAATCACCAATATGTTTATAACTAAAATAACAATATAACCTATAATTTACCAGGAGTTCTTACTATTGATAAGTCAATGGTGTTTTCCCCTTACATTTTAAATATGAATGAATTGTGATCAATCTTTTTTAATAAGCTGGTTTGAAACTGCCTCAGTTGATGTAACCAGTTCGGGGGCTAGGCTACATGTCAGATGAATTAGATTGGAAACTCTGGGGCTGACACCTAGCTATCAATATTTTTTAAAACTCTCAGGTAATGTGCAGTGCCTGTGGCTCAAAGGAATAGGGCACTGGCCCCATATACTGGAGGTGGTGGGTTCAAACCCAGCCCTGGCCAAAAACTGCAAAAAAATAAAAATAAAAACTCTGAGGTGATTCCAATATACAACCAAGTTTGAAAACCAGGGCCTTAATAATTATTAAAACTTTAAAATAATACCTCAAGTTGTATCATATTAAAAGAGCTAAACTAACATTATCTCTAACACTGTTACGTTACTCTACCTTTATTAATCAACCTTCCTCAAAAATTTCCTAAAAAAAAAAATCTAAGCGATTCTATGAAAACTGTTACATCATAGAACACTAGCTTTAGTTACTTGACAAGATTTCATTTAGCTGGTGCTATACACGTAGAAAAACACATGGAAATCCTTAAACACACACATGGGAAGAGTAACCTGGCCTAGCATCCAAAATGAGCTTGTAATCATGGACACACACCTACTATTGTTTCCATGCCCTACGCTCATGAATCAAGTGCTGACAACAACCCTTTTCCCAAAGGTAACTGTAAGAGGTTTCTTCCTTGATTTAGTTTATTACTAAATGAAAATAGTTTGCATTTCGCAAACATGTTTAACCATCATAGGTTCTGCATTCCATAGTAGAAAACAATGTAATTATTTAAGGGATCACATGACCAATGAAGAGCCGATTTCAATTTCTGTGAATAAGAAAATAGAATTAACAAATTTTTTTATTTTTTTTTGAGACAGAGCCTCAAGCTGTCCCCCTGGGTAGAGTGCTGTGGCATCACAGCTCACAGCAACCTCCAACTCCTGGGCTCAAGCGAGCCTCCTGCCTCTGCCTCCCAAGTAGCTGGGACTACAGGCGCCTGCCACAACGCCCGGCTATTTTGGGGGGTTGCAGCCATCATTGTTGTTTGGCAGACCCTGGCTGGATTTGAACCCGCCACCTTAGGTGTATGTGGCTGGTGCCTTAGCCACTTGAGCCACAGGCACCGAGCCATCAAAATTATTTAACTTAATTGTTCTAGTTTAAAACTTCAGTTATGATAAATATTTGCATTTCTTACCTTTATCAGAGTATAATTAACCTATCTAATTGTTTATCTTCCTCAACTATCTGATAGTTTCTAAGGGAAGTGTTGCTTTGGCTCTGACCCCTGCCTGTGTTTTAGCAAACTGGAAAAGCAGAATACTCTTCAGTGCTTGCATAATGAAAACCTGATTCAAACAAGAAATACATATCAAAATGTTTCCTCATTTTTTTGAATAATTATATTGCTCTCATAGCAACTGGATGAGATATTTATTTTCTTAATATTTCAAAAATAATTATGCTGATCCAAGAGTAATTCAGAAAAAAAAAATATATATATATATATATCTACTTACAGGAATCATCCAATTAGCCAGGTCACCATATTTGGAAACCTGCATTGCTCCTAGCATTGTGAGATTGACATGTCCCCTGAAAAAGAAAAAGAGGTAAAAATGTAAGCCTCATAGCTTTTTTTCCCCTTTGCTTGCCAGCAATCAAATAATACTGCCAGCAATTAAAATAGTTCCCCACACCCAAA
Source organism: Galago senegalensis (assembly GCA_963575145.1). Lineage (NCBI taxonomy): Eukaryota > Metazoa > Chordata > Mammalia > Primates > Galagidae > Galago > Galago senegalensis. Next base: position 14,348 of record CAUYTI010048602.1, read on the forward strand.
ATCTACTTCCTTCCCCTATCTCACAACTGATTTCCAAATAGAACAGCTCCAAGTTGATGCAAAGAAATAACCATAAAGCTTTTTTTAATATAGCTCATATTGTCTCCAGAAACAAATTAAACACAGGTGTGCACAGTAAGATTGTTTCCTTCAGTGAGGTGGAATGTGGCTCGACTTGAAGACAAGCACTAGCTAGAAAGTGAACACAGTTTGAAGGAAATAGTAGGATCCTCAGAAAGGACCCTAGAAATGTTTCCTGCAGTCTAGTTGGCACAAAGGTATATATTCCACTGTGGGGGTTCTTTTCCTAATAGCAGGCTGGATATTTCAGTGTTCAACATTCAATGTGAATAATTTCACATCTTCTTGCAGCCGAACAAGCCTGTGATAGTTTTCTGGCTGGGACATGTGGCTGTGTTTCAGAGCCTTGCTAACACCCAGGGGATGACTCAGCTCATTCCACACCGTGCGAAACACGAGGGGCTCTGTTATTACATACCCTCTAATCATTGCAAATGATTCATCGCTGGAGAAAAAAGAGGCTCCTGGAAGAATAGTAACTGTTTCCTTGCCTAAACACACACACAAAGAAAAAATAAAGGAAGAAAAGGCTATTAGATTTCTAACAGTACCACAGTGGACAGAGAAGTCTACACCTTCTCCGTTTCCAAAAGAATTTAAGCTCCCTTTACGTAGCACGGGGGTGACGGAACACACTAGGACTGTCCACCCTGTACTGCTACTATTCAGTATTGTGCCTACATGCTGATAACAAGAAGTCCATCACCATAGTTTTATTATTGTTTGGAGATTGTCTATAGGCAATGTACCCCTCCGTGGCCTACACCTGTCCAACTTCTCATGAACGCCATTCCCTTCAAAAGCCACTGTTAAATACTAATAGGAATGAGGAGAATGGCCGAAGAGACTGTGGAATAAACATGAACATTAAGAAGAGAAATGCAACTTTGAAAAGAATGACACAGGAGATGCCCCTCAGGTTTTTTTTTAAATCAGTGAATAACTTTGCATCCCAACATAAGTTCTGACCACATTCAGCATGGTGGTCATAGTTAACAATATTGAAATTTGCAAAGAAAGTAGGTCTTAGGTGTTTTCACCACACACACCCCCCCACACACACACAGAAAGGTAACAATGTGAGGCAATGGATGTGTTTATTAATCTGATTGAGGTAATCATTCCACAATGTATACTATCAGATCACCACATTGTATGCCCTGAACATAAACAATTTTTATTGGTCCATTATAACTCAATAAACCTGGGGAAAAAAATAAAGATAAAATAAATAAGCCAGGTACAATGAATGGCTCATGCCTAGAATCCCAGCACTTTAGGAGAGATCAGCCTGATAAACATAAAAAGACCTGTCTTTACAAAAAATAAAAAAATTAATTGGGTGTGGTGGTGTGCACCTATAGTTCAGGCTACTCAGGAGGCTGAGGCAGGAGGATTGCTTGAGCCCAGGAGTTTGAAGGTGCAGTGAGTTATCATGATGTCACTGCACTCTAGCCTGAGCAACAGAGCAAGATACCATCTTGTCTTAAAAACACACACACATACACACAAAAACAAAAAGCAACAACTAGATAAATTAATAAAAGTCAAAAAATAATAAATATTACAGAAGGACCCACCTACTTCCTTAATATCTTGGTCTGAACCCTCCTCATCTCTTTTTCTCTTTCTTTCTGCCTCTCTCTGGCTCATCTTTACTCTCTTACTCCTGTAAGCGTCTATTAAAACTATATGGTTTTGATAAAAATCAGAGAATAACACAGTTAATACTATCTATATTAATACTAATGTATCTGATGTTAGTTCTAATAGGTCCTCTTGGAAGAACCTCTGACAAAACTTGTATCTCATAGTAAAAGTTCTGGCTCGACGCCTATAGCTCAACCGGCTAAGGTGCCAGCCATGTACACCTAAGGTGGCGGGTTCGAATCCCCAGCCCAGACCCGCCAAACAACAATGACAGCTGCAACCAAAAAAAATAGCTGGGCGTTGTGGCGGGTGCCTATGATCCCAGCTACTTGGGAGGCGAAGGCAAGAGATTCGCTTGAGTCCAGGAGTTGGAGGTTGCTGTGAGTTGTAATGCCACAGCACTCTACCCAGGGGGACAGCTTGAGGCTCTGTCTAAAAAAAAAAAAAAAAAAAAAAAAAGTTCTAAACTGGAAGCCAGGAGTGTAGCTCACACCTGTAATCCCAGCACTCTGGGAGGCCAAGTCCGGAAGATTGTCTGAGCTCACAGGTTTGAGACCAGCCTAAGCCAGAGCAAGACCCCTGTCTCTAAAAATAGCCAGGCATTGTGGTGGGTACCTGTAGTTCCAGCTACTTGGGAGGCTGAGGCAAGAGAATCGCTTAAGCCCAAGAGTTTGAGGTTGCTATGAGCTATGATACCATGGTCCTCTACCCAGGGCAAATAAGTGAGACTCTGTCTCAAACAAAAAGAAAGTTCGAAGCTGGAAAAGATCATAATAATACCACCTAACCCACATCCAAGTTGCTTGTGTCCTGTGATCTATTTCCTGTGTATTCAGGAGTTTCAGGTGCCTGGGAACAGCTTCTGGTCTCAACCGGGAAAGCGGTACCAACACTTTGCCAAAGATAAATGAACTGTCTGAGGACACTCCCAATGCACGGCCCCTGTGTAATGAGTCACACAGAAAGAAGGGGAAGAACAGCTGTGATTCCAAGACTGAACCAGAAAAAAGGACCCCAGTCTGACCATCCCCAGCTGTGTGACACAGCTATGCCCCCAGCTTCTCGAGTCTTTCCTGAAAGTGAACTTTTCCCTCAATATCCCCCTCCACTCCAACTTGAGTATGGAAAACGAATGAGCCTATTTATATCAGGCTGAAATAGTTATTCCCCAAGGGAGTTTGAATCTAAATGCTGGAAACATTTTCCTATTTTTGAAAGTACCATAAAACTGAAAAGCTGTAGAAAAGATTTTCTGGTAAGGCAAGTAGGGGTTGCGGAAAGCAGAAAGGACTTAGTGGATTAAGTGAGATGATGCACAAAGTCCTCACTCCAGTGCCTGGCACAGAAAAAGGGCTCCGTAAACATCAGCTTTTATTACTATCATTTTTACTGTTCCTCTCTCCAAACCTACTTAGAACAGAGGCACATGCATTGCCCCTCTAGGGATAAATGCCACAGAGCCAAGCAATTCACTTTATGCTGGGGTTATATAGCAAGCCTGCGTGGGCTCTAGGCTTTATGACAACAGTAACAGAATCAAACCTTATTCTAACACAATTTTTATGTCCAGCAAATCCAGATCTTCACCAATTCTGTCAAGTGGACAGTTGAGGAAGAATGTGTCTGACCAAAAAAGGGGAAAAACATAAAAATCCCAACTTTTTGCTTTTTAAGGGCTGAATCACAATAACCGCTAAAGGGCAGTCTCCCTGGTACTACACAGAAGGCATTCAATATTTACCACTTTATAGGAAATTCTCAGATCAATCGAAGAGCTTTGGCTTTCCCTATATGATTTATAAGCCACAGTTTTGTTAAAGAGCCCAGGCAACTCTCAAGGAAAAAAGTTATCAGCTTCTGCCAATATAGGCTAGCACCTTAAAGTTACATTCTTTTGAACCAAGGCTGATTTTCAGCATTTTAAAACATCCAATACTAAACAAAAATAAATATCAAAGTTGAATCCGTGCTTTTCATATGCAATGTCCAAATTGGGTCAAAAGTCGTATAATAAGATATCCACATAGAGAAAGAGGGCTTTCTTATTTGGCTATTCTTTATTGATTTTTCTCCTCCAATTTTTCTGTGTGTGTATATCTGCATCTTTTTGTGGTATTTGGGCAAAAGAGTTACTTGATTTCATAGTCACTGAGTCCTTTGGCTCATGATTTAACACTTATTCACTCAGTACTGAATATCTACTACTTGTCTTAAGCACTGTTGTAAATAAAATTCAGCTGCCCTAAACTAGTGGCTCTCAGATTTTAATACTCGTTAAAATCACACAGAGAGCTTATAAAAATGCAGACTCAACTCCCAGAGTTCCTAATTCAGCAGCTAAGCATTTCCTTTTTAAAATGTTCCTGGTGACGCTGATACTACGGGCCTGAGGACCACACTTGGAGAACCACTGCCCCAAGAAAAAGGCACTTAATATCCAGCAAGAAACGTAAATATAGACAAATAATTACAAGGCAAAATGTGGTACACTTACAAGAGAGACACTAGAACATTGTGATTCAGGGGAAGAGCATTTCTGAGTTGCAGAATGTTTGGAGAGGACAAATGAGCTGGGACTTCAAGGACTAGCATCGTGCATTACGGCAGGAAATTACCAGGGAGATGAGGATGAAAAAGGAAGACAGAACAAAAATCTGGCAAAAGGAACAGTAAGAGCAAAGGCACACAGGGAGGAAAGGATAGGCCATGATCAGAATACACCCAGAACACCAGCACATTGTGAAGGATAAAGCCAAAAAAGTTGGTTGCAACTGTCAGAGAGATCTAGAATGCTGTGCAGTTAGTACTTTACAAATCCTGCAGGCCTGTGCTTCTTCAGATGTGGTACACACACCTCTAGAGCAGGGTTTTGCCTCCTTGACACTAGTGACTTTGGGCCTGGATAACTCTTCATGGGGGCTGCAATGGTTATTGTGGGATGTTCAGCTGCACCCCTGCCACTACCCACTAGATGCAAGTAGCTCTCTTCCCCCAGGTGTGACAATCAAAAATGTCCCTAGACATTGCCAAATGGCCCCTGGGAAGCAAAACCACATCCTATCCCCAATCCACAGAAAACCACTACTGTAGACAGGACCTGGCAGGGAGCCAGAGATATTTATAGCCTATGAAGTTAAGATGGTAATGGGTGGCTCATGGCTGTAACCCTAACACTTTGGGAGGCCAAGGTGGGTGGATTGCCTGAGCTCAGGGGTGTAACACCAGGCTGAGCAAGAGCAAGACTCCTTCTATACTAAGAAACAGAAAAACTGAGGCAAGAGGATTGTTTGAGTCTAAGAGTTTGAAGTTGCCGTGAGCTATGATAATGCCATGGAATTCTACACAGGGTGACTCTAAAAAAAAAAGAGAGAGAAAGAGAGAAAGGAAAAAAACAATATTATCAAAGAGAAGGATACAATATACAGAGTAATATAAAAGCAAAAACGTGAGACTTAAAGATTTAATAACTGCTCTGGAATAAGCCCAGATCTTCATGGGACCTCTGAAACATCCCAAGTACTACTGTCCCACCTTCGTAAAAGTCAGGTTATCACCAGGTATAGCTCAGTATATACAGAAAAGGGCTCCAAGGTAAAAGACTGTGTCATACAGTTCAGTTCACAGCAATGTTATCTTGAACACCTCACTTCCCTCTTCTGGCCTTCAGTTCCCCAATCTGTGTAACAAAGTTTCACTTGAAGTTCATGGTATACTGAAGCAATATAATTGTGTACAAGTGGTAATTCATTTTTACATAAACTTATAAGACTATTATTTAAAAAATAAGATCCTTAGAAATAGTTCATTATTTTTAAATTTTAATATACCAATTACACCCCAAATGATAAACTCTCTGTTTTCATTCAAAGGAATCTCCATAAAAATCTTTTCAAATTAGCACAAGAAATGGTCTGATCTTCCAGGTCGTTTGAGGAGTTGAAGAAACCACCAATTTATATTCTCACATCTCTACCTCAAAGTATTTACTCCACAATTTAGACAACTTCAAAATCAAAAGCATCAAAATTCCCACAAAGAACTTCAATGAAAGAGTTACATTATTACTAAACTGACTTAAAGCTTAGTTTCCTATAAGCAATGAATTCTTCTTTTACAAATTTATTTAAGATTATACATGTTACTTCAAATGTTGAAATATAAAACTGGTAGCTTGATTAGAACTGTGCCACTTTTAAACTAAGTGGAATCAGAAAACCTACTGTCTAACTACATTAAAAAGATTAACTACTTTTCCAAGGAAAGTGGGTTTTATGAACTCAAGCCTGAAATTTGGAAAATGGAGTTATTCATTTTGCAAATAACTCACTAACATCATAAATTAATTAAACCAAGCAGCAAATATTTTCACAGATCAATGAGCTATTGCTAAAGGGTACAGTACAATTAAATTACAGCCTTGGTTAAATGTCATTGCTTTATCACAGTGGGCCGTTCAGAGTTGAGTCATGTTAACTAATTCAACTATTCAACCAGGAGCTGTTTTACTTCCAAAATTTCCAAGTATCAAACATCAATTCTACTTGGCAGCTGGCCTTTATGTTCAGCTCTTATTACTTCTCTTCTGAGATTTACATATACTATTTTTGAATGCAAAGTAAGAATAATACTTCTGCAGGGGCAGAATGAATAAGAATAAGAGAAGGGTGCAGAAAATCATGCTAGAACTTAAAAATTAGCTTCTGTGGGCAACTTCCCTCCAAAGATGATCCACAGTCCCAACATGGTGAGTGCTGCCTCAAGCACAGGTAGTGATGATGACCAAAAGGCCTGACCTGTTATTCCCCCTGTGGCCCCTAAGATATGTGACTCTATATGGCAAAGAAAAGGAGACGTATGTGAGTGTGGGAACAAAGAGTGAAAGAAACTATTTATTGCTCATCGTCACTGGGTTGTAGTTAGTGTCAGAGTGCCTCCCGAAGCACCCTTGTACTTTGGAGGCTGCTCTCCCACTCCAACAAAGAGTGGCTTTACTTAGATGACAGGAAAGAATCACCTACAATGAAAGCCCCAGTCTATCAAATCTTTTCTATCTACCACTATGGATCTATTCCCACCCTTCTCCATCCTGAGAAGGCTGGCCTACTTAGACCTGGGATTGGCCCATGGGAGTCACAAGGAGACCCACGCTGCTCCAAGTTAGCTGTGTTCCTCAACCAAAGGCCATAGTTCCCTTTTAGGTGACCCTCTCCCACCACTGCCCCTTAAGTCCAAGGAATGATGTTAACTCCTAGTGGGACTGCATTATCCTTTCTTAATTTCTCTCAATCCTGTTCACACACTTGTAAATTGTCTCTTGCTTTAACTCTCTTCAATTACCTCATTCAAGAGTGTTCTCTGTCTGTGAGCAGGACCCTGACTGATTGACCAAAGCCTTTACATTAAATATTCCTCTACCTGCATCTCCTCCTTTATCTTTGTCATCCTTGAATGAGAGGAGACCTCCCCCAGGGTCTAGAAAGGCTAATCTCCCCTCCTCAATGATAAATACAGTAGAATACTCTGCAGGAAAGGACAAAGAATCAAGTCCAAATCCTGACTACTATTTGGCACAGAACTGAATTAATACCATAGCACAGAAACACTAGAAAATATGTACTAAGTGAACTTACCTGCATTAATTAGATCTGCATCCGCTTCATGTTGTAGTGGATATGGACCCTGTCAAACACAACACACAATTTCAATTAGCAAAAGAAGATTCTCACTGAATCACATAGTAAACTTAAAATCCTACGACAATATCAACCAAAGACTTAAGGGGAACCTTTTAAAAATAATTCTGACGTGCTCATGGCTCTGTCTTTCATATTAATTAGTCTTTTCTATGCCAATAGTTATAATCAGGCAAGTAAAAAATATTTTCTAAAAATTACTCATTTGAAAGAAAAATTATACTATTAGAAACACAGGCCAATTAAACAAAAGGGATTATTTAGTACCCACTCTGCAGCCAGTGTTATTCATCAATAACACTGATGGTAGAATCTATGACTTTTTGGTGGAATCTATGACTATAAACTAACCCTGCATTATTTCACTAGAAGGACCTGCACGGGCAAAGTTTCAACTTTGGGATGTGAAACACCCAAAAGCCTGAATTTGGGGCTATAATCTTACCTCTCATTACTGCTAAGCTTTGATATACTTCTGTCCTCATGTTGTCTTTGCTCAATTTTGTGTATGTTTTTATGCGTCAATTGTACCTATTTGAATAGGGCAAGTAGTTACATAACCTAACGCATAGTAAAGAAAAAGGGAGGCAAAGGAAAAGGCCTAAGATGGATCCAAGAACGAGGAAGTACTGGCTGTGAAATTTTTACAGACTTTCTTAAAAGGAAACAGAAATTTATCCTATAAATAAACTGAATTGGCAACTAAGGTTTTAGAACTATATAAATCTTCCTTTAAACACTGGCCATGGAGAATTCACATAAACTTATCTCTCTTGTCTTCACAATCAGGGAGTTGATCACTCTAGGATAATTGCTAAGTACCTTAAAAACCCAAGTCTTTGACTTCAGTATGAATCTGTTTTTATCCAGATACATGTCATTTTTGTATCTTTGAACATGTCATGATTATTGCCTCAGTCTGTCTCAGTTAGAACCCCATGGTCATTATTTATGCATACTTTAAATACTGCGTATAAAATTTCCATATGTACAATTTCCATTGCATTAATGGTTAAGATCTACTAAGAAACAATAAAAGATTTAGGAATATTATAAATCAATAAAACATAAATAATCAATGCCCTAGTTGATAATTAAATTAAAATTGTCATCTGAAAAGCAAAAATATTTCTTATTAAAATAGTGAATTAAAAAATATGGCCTAACTCTACAAGAACATTGAGCTCATCTGGAAGGTTAATCTTGAAAAAGAGATTATATATTCTTCTTATAGAATCTGAAAAAGATTCTATACTTTTGGACAGTCCAACCGCAAAAGGAGAATGAGATGAGAATTTCTAAGACTTTCTGGAGTAATCAACTGTCAAAAAATGTCCCCATTTGAAAGTAGAAACCTTACTCTTCAGTTTCTCTCAGCCTGATTTTTATCTAACATAGAATTGTTAACAACTTTTATTATCTTATTCAACCACAAAAGAGCAAGAAATAGTTAATGAAACAGGAAATCACGAGGTCTTTCCAAAACCAGTACAATATGGGAGATGGAGGCTGACAGACTGACAGGAAGGAACAGTCAGAAAGCATCAGGAAATGACCATAATAACAATATTGCATGTTCACAATTAATACTGTCTCCAGAAAAAAGTTAAATATTTTATTATGAGTATAAAAGTAAAAAGAGAGAAAAGTAAGATTGGCAACATTAAGCTAACAACTCTGTTATAGAAGGTTTTACATACTATATGAAATCTCTTGTTCTTCATTAAGACTTGATAAAGAAAACTTTATTTCCATCTTACCAAACCCAGGACTCCATTTTCACTTTGAAGATGAACAGTCATATCTGGGCTAATAAAATTGCTGGCCAGAAGAGGGATTCCAATGCCCAAATTAGCTGGAGAAAAAAGATGTTAAGGCCTAGCATATTAAAAAGTAGAGAGAGAGCATTGTCAAACCTCGACATATATAAATTTGAACAGAAGCTTTCTTTTAAAAAGAACGTGTTCTGGATGTAACAAATGGTTAAATACATATTCTTCATTCATGCTCTGGGCATTGTTTTGTAATTTTTCAAAAAGAGAATCTCACAGATTTTTCAATAATATTAATATGCTCTTCTGCCAAGACATCAAAGTGTTACCTTTAGAAGCTAGCCAAGAGATCATTTTAGCAAAAACGTAAGACAATTTTATTTTCATTAATGTACTCAGCAACTTCGAACTGACGTATTATGACTGATGTATTATTAAACATGACTTAAACTTTGTTTAAAAAATGATTTTCAATATTCAAAACTCACAGTAAAAACAAAAATGATTTAGTATTTGTCATCTTATCTAATAAATAAATCAGGTCACTTTTTTCTGTTTTTGAGACAGGTCTTGCTCTGTTGCCCAGACTATAGAGCAGTGTGTCACCATAGCCCACTGCAGTTTCAAATTCCAGGACTCAAGAGATCCTCCTGCCTCAGCCTCCCTAGTAGTTGAAACTACAGGTGCATACCACCACAGTATGCTTATTTTTGTACTTTAGTAGAGAAAGGATATTGCTATATTACTCAGGTTGATTTATAACTCCTGGCCTCAAGCAATCCTCCAGCCTCAGCCTCCCAAAGTGCTAATATTATAGCACCACACATGGTTCCCATTTTCAAGTTTTTAAAAAAGTTTTCTGATAGTACCAGAATGCTTGCTTAAAAATGTAGCAGCTCCTTTGGATCTCTGTGGCAGCATTCATTGGTAACTGAATTTTCTCTGAGACACAGAAAGGGAGGGAAGGAATTAAGTTTCAGCAAATACAACTGAAGCAGTATATAAAGCAGCTGTGTCAAGCTGTCAGTCAAAGAGCTAACTGAGACAGCTGAATCTTTTCCTTACATGATAAAAACCTGATCAGCCCTGATTTGCATGCAATGGTGTGAGTTCAATCCTGCTTCTCAATGCAGGCAGGCTGACCAGATCAGAGATCCTCACACTGCCTGAAAATTCTGCCTACTAAAAACAAAAGGCCTCTCACCAGAATTAGTATAAAGAATGATGGTGTGCTGATGAGATTCTAATAACACTGAAATTTTTATCAATCAAGCCCAGAAAAAAAACAATTTCTACATCATGTCATATTATAAACTACCAATGCCAACAATGACCCAGATCACTGTTTGTGGACACAGTCTATGAAGCTATGATGACAGTCATTTACTTCACCTTTTAGCAAATCACAGGCTACTACAGGTATAATATCATCGTATTTCAGTTCTCACAGTGATGCATAGAACACATTGAGAGATTCTGTTATGGGCAGGTATTTTTAGGTAAGAGCAACCAAAATTACAGGCCTTATACTTCAACTCCTTCATCACATTCTGTCATTTTCTCATTCTTTAAAACTTTTGAGTAAGTCAGACACCAGGGAGATAAAGCTCTATGTACTCTGGGTTGGAAAAGCGAGGTGATGAGAAAAGACCATTTATATGAATTGACTTGCAAATATTTTTCATAGGCAATACTGTAACAGCGAATAAAGAATACCTAGAAATCATCATATTCTAAAAATCAGTGTAGTAGTCAGCATTTCAGCATCAGTGTAAGCCTGGGTTGGGAGGAAAGCTCAGTGACTAACTTCCCACTACTAAGGCAAGTTGGCTGATTCCCCATGTTGCTGACGCAAGAGGTGGACTAGAAGGAACATGACATTCTTTTCTTCCATGTGAATTCTGACCATAACACAAGGGATAAACTGAGAAATATGAGGAGGTGGTAAAAAGAAAAGGAAAAGCAAGTATTCTAGTCAACATCATGGTCTGATATTCAGGGACTCGAGAGACTTAAAGAGTAGAGACACTTGCCATGTTTATAATTCTTCCTGACCCATGTCTTTAAGTATGACATCGCTGTATCTACCAGCCAACAAGCATTTATTTTATCATATGCAATTTGTATTTTTATGTATTATTTGTATTATAAGTTCATTGTCTGACATATTGAAAACTAACAAAATGATAAACAGACTCACTTATTAAAGTGCATTCAAAATCCAAATACTAACTGTACTAAATTATGTCCTGCCTCTTTTCTGATGAAGTACTTAAAGCAGAATCTGAATCATTTACTGAATATCCTTACAAAACATTAGATAATAAAAGGGTATATTCATGAGATCTTTGCCAAGAGAATCAGAAGATCATTAAGAAGTTGGATTTTATGTTTCAATGAGTATACAAATGTCAAAATATAGAGAAAACAGACAGCATTGGTTATCAATAATAATTCTGAGATTTGAAACCTTTATCTTCAGTTTCCAAATAACCTCTAGTTAAATGCCAAATTGCTCTGAAATCACTGCATACTAGAAAATAGATAAGCAAAATTTGGGTTCCATTTTGTTTCAAAAAGGCAAACAGATTATGATCCCAATTTTATATATCTTGATATCTTTGAGTTATATTACAAATCTTGAAGAAAAAATTGATCAACAGCTTTAAAAGTTACCATGGATTAGACATCAGTCACTATGCAGAAGGCCAATAGCCTGAGCAACATGGGGGCGTCAAGAGCTCTGTCTCTGCTCAGTCTCAAAACGACAAAGGATACCATACATGCCATCCTCAAACTCAAGAGCTGCCCGCTTGATGATACGTTCCCTTATATCATCTCCAGACTTCCCAGATTTGGCTTTTCCATCTCCATCTTTCCGGATTGATAAACGCTTCAAAATAAACAGAAATACCTTATTCACGAACGAAGGTATGCTTTGTATTTTAGCACTATCAAAATGTAAGATTTTATTGGAAAAAAACTAACACTCTCCCATTACTATTGAGACAAATCTGCAATATATAAAACACATGCAACATTTAATGACAGAAATAGTGCTTTAGGGAGTAAATGAAAGCACTCACATAGATTTGTTTGGAGAAGATATGCCTGTTCTGTTTGAAGCAAATCATACCCCTGTTATTATCACACTGCCTGCTACTACTGTTACTCTGACTCCTGCACCTGAATTCCCCTCGGGTACTCAGGGATTGGCCAGAAGAAAGACAAAGACCTTGGGAGTCTGTTTTTCAGGCCTGTCGGAATGTGTTTACCAGGGGTTGCTGCTGCCAATTGCCTATTTCCACCTGCAGGGTCCAACCTGGTTTTGCTACAAGTGCATCACAGGAATCATAGAACTATCTAGAAACTAGCCAGGAAACTACTTCTATTAATAAAATCCTTAACACAGACTCTCGTAACTGTCTGCAAAGGTCCCACACTTTCCTTAGGGAAAGGTCTCATCCTCCTGATGCTGGTTTTGGATAGCAGAATGTCTCTCTGTTTTATGTCTACAAGGTAGTGGGTGTCTCTGGTCCCCTGAGGTCCCCTACTGTATCTCTGTTGCTGATTCTTAGACACTTTTTGAATCTTAATATCAATGATGGCCAGCTTATCATTTTCTATGCTTTCACTTAGCACACCAATGTACCCAATCCTTGTCATAATGTCTTGTCTCCCCACTACCCACAGCCCCACAGCCAATGATGTTCTTTCTGCACTCTGAAAGTGCAAAGCTACTTCAAGATAGTCAGACATTTCTGAACAATCAAACATTAAGATTCTAGCAGGGGTAGAGCCACCAAAGACGTGATGATTATTCTCTACCCTCTAAGACAGCCAGTAAAACTACGCATCCTAAATCAGAACAGCAGCAGAAGCCTAGTAGATGTGACCTAAAGAATCATGTGATATGGTGGTCTATACTGAAGGAAATTAGAAATATTTTGCCTTAAAATACATTTCTCTAACATTCTGACATGGCTGCCATGAGTCTCACACTAAAAAGCTGTCATTTATTGGAAGGAAATCTACAGAGAATGCAGCCAGATCTGTATCTCCCCCAAGATTAACTGATTTTTAAGGTCGGAAAAGAGACATTTACCATCTAAGATTTACCATCTTATTTGCTCTAAGACCTGATACCTTTAAAGCTTCACTTATACAAGACCACCTCTGCTACCTTCTCAAGTTTCTTCCTCTCTCCCTCCCAAAACCTGAAACCCCTCATTGAAGAGTTGAATCTTCAGTTTTGAGGGTATACATATATATATAAATAAATTTGTATAGATTTTCTCTTATTAACCTGTTTTATTGTGAGTTGATTTTTCAGTAAACCTTCCTAGGACAAAGGGGATGTTTCCCTTATTTCCCTGGTCTTTGTGAAGACCAGGTATTTTCAGGCTGGACAATGGCACAATCAAGTTCGTGGGAAGCTCCTACTAAGATCTAAAACAAGTCTTCCTGCTCAGCCTCAATTCCTGATTATTGAGAATGGCCCCAGGGACATATCTCTCTGGTAATCAGATCCATAAATACTGAAAAGGAAGCTAAGTCAATTACCTCAATTCTTTTCTCATATTTTTCTCCCTTTATAAGGCGATGTACATAAATCTGAGGAATATGAATGTCTTCTGGAGCAAATGTGCCAATATCCACAATTTCTTCAACCTAGACAAAGCAAAATTTGTTCAAAAAATTAGATAAGGAAGATAAGCTTTAAAGAAGCTTAAAATGAATATTTTTTGTTTTTATAGAAGTGAAGTATATGCATCTCTCCCTATAACAGGTCAGATATAATGCAAATATACATGAGAGAATATGTCCATATATCTATTTTTTTTATTAAATCATAAACACATAGATCATGTATACATTAATGCATTGACGGGGTACAATGTGCTGATTTCATATAGAATTAGGAACGCTTACATTGCACTGGTTAATATATACCTCATCTCATTTACTTAATTATTGTGTTTGTGTGTGCACATATTTGTAATGTGTAATATATTCTAACTTCCAGACACATAAAAGAGAAGAAATTCAAATACATGTGTCTGAACACAAAAATACAGAATATAAAACTCCAGAACTTAGTCTTTGCCTAAAACAGCTTCAGTTACAAATTTGTCAAGTGGCCGGTCAGTACAGCTGCTTGAACTTTCACAAATTGCAGCTCGACTATGCAAAACTTGACAGCACATCCCTCAAACACAGATTTTCAAAATTAATGGGAAATTTATCATATCAAAGACAAAAATCTGTAAAACATCTGCTCTGTCAATTGAAGAGCTTTTCAAATATAGATACAAATGCTATGTGTACTGGTTTTTAATTATTCCTGCTGTTAGTTTCCCAGAATCATGATAGAATTACAATCACTGAAATAATTTACTTCAAGACAGATAATTTCAATACAGAAATTTCAAAAAGGAAAGATTAACTTTTAACTAGAAATACTCAATTTAAGTAGAATTAAAGTTATTCACAGAGAATAAGGGCATTTCATAGCAATAGAAATTGTACCCCATGTAAGTCTACTATTTTAGAATTTATTTTTAAAAAAGATAATTTTTACATCAATATTTAAGAAAAAACTCCTTATGACAAGGATCAAAAACTAAATATCTGTTGTGGCCAAATAATAGGCTTCTGTATATATATATTTATACATCTAAATATACAATCCTCACATATATATTACATATATATTTGCACAACTTACAAACACATACGTGTATATTTTAAATTGTGAGTATTCAACTAAATAGATACTGTACCCTAAAGCAAACTGATTTATTCAAGGAGTACTGTATTGAATTTGTCTTCTAATTTTTTTTTTTTTTTTTGAGACAGAGTCTAACTTTTTCAACCTTGGTAGAGTACCATGGTTTTATAGCTCACAGCAACCTCAAACTCTTGGGCTCAAGTGATTCTCTTGCCTCTGCCTCCCAAGTTGCTGAGGCTACAGGTACCAGCCCCAACACCCAGCTATTTTCAGAAACAGGATCTCGCTCTTGCTCAGGCTGGTTGTCTTCCAAATATTAAATAAACTCCTCAGAATAGCCTTCTATGCTATTCTCCTATGATATGACTTCACCAGGCTCCTCCTACAATGAAAGACTACCAGAGATAACAGGTGGCATTCTAGTTGTGTAATGCTCCCAAATAGCTGAAAAAAGACCAATATGGTGGATCAAAGCTATCTTCTTTGAAAAACAAAAAAGATCTTGATCGATGTCAAATGAAAATTCCAAGGAAGGGTCAGGAAACATGCTGGCATCCAAGTTGAACCAGTGGGTAGATATACAACTGGGGATGGGGTAGGGAGAGACGAGAGGACCTTTGCCACTACACTCAGTATCTTTCTCTCCAAACCACTCAGTGCTCCAGTATTCTCTGAGGTGGTGACTAGGTAGAGAGGAGGTAGAGATGGGAAGTGCAGAGCAGCTAAGCACTTGTAGCTACCTTGTCAACTGGGAGGAACTCTCAGCCACGAGGGCTCATTCACATCTCTACACATTCAATTTAAGCCTTCAAAGTTCTTCAGTTTAAAAATATGTTTCAATAATTCATCCATTATCCTGAGGGCATATATGAAGATTTATTCATGAAAACAGATTTTGTATAAGTGAATAAATACCCATGGGTATGCACTTTGACACAATTATTTCTATATCTATAGATATTGAAAGGAAACACATTGAAATGCTAATAATTGTTATCTCTGGGTGACAAGCTATTGTGGGTAGCCTACAAATGTTATTTTTTGTAGGCTACAATAAACAATAGCCTACAAATGTTATTTTTTGTAGCCTACAATAAACAATAAGTAAGTAGTTTCCAAAACTGAGAAATACTAGGGCCTATGATAAATTCTACAAATTAGTTAAACGTGTACCTACCAAAAGGGGCATTTTAAAGAGAAAATAGAGCTTCTAAGAAACTAGTTTCTATACTCTAAAAGCAGTTGTGACGTTATATACTACTCTAAAGAAACCCTTTGTCCCTTTCTATTCAAAGACAATAATGTGACGTTTGCCATGCCTACTACTACTCCAGAAGGCCAGGTCTTCAGATCTCCTGCTTGAATTTTTACAGCAGTTTGCTAATTGGCCCCCCTGCCTTACTCTTTAGCAAGGGCAAAGAACATAATGGAAAAAATAAAAATGAAACAAGTAGCATTCCTCACTTAAATCAGAAATGTTGATGATAACCAGTCACTATTTGCTTCTGGTTCCACCAAAGAAAGTTCCAGCAAAAAATACCAAATCAAGACAAAGCTTCATTACCAAGGACAATTACATCAGAATTTTCATAATGATTAGAGAGAATGAATGATTCCTGGTAAAACAACCCTGATAACAAGCAAGACTCCAGTTAAACATAATCAGTTCCCCTCTTTGTCATCCTAATATGAATGATTTTCATATTGTAGAAAAAGCATGTGCAGCATTTGTCAAAACAATTATCAACACTCAACAGTATTAAAAATGTCTGCGCAAAAATCAAAGCTTTCTCAGAGTTGGTTAGCAGAGTTAATAGAAAAGGAAGAAAATATTGGAGGTACAAACCAAAAAAAAGAAAACCCTTATTTTCAGACAATCTGTGAAAGCGTTTAATTTTTTTAATCGAAGAGGCAGAACTATCTTAATGAGTGCAATTAGGATTAAAAGGACAGATGACTTTTGAGCTAGTTTTGTGGGATCTTGGGAAGAAAAAAGAAGAAATGGAGATGATTAAAGAGTCTCCTGAGATCAGATGATAACATTAAGAACCAATGGAAATCTGAAAGCAATGAGTAAAATGGGCTTCTCAGGTAAAAAATAAAAGATGGTGAGAGCCCTAAAAAAAAGATGGTAAAATGCACTTCCTGAAATTAGAAGTGGGTGAGAAAGAACAAGGACAAAGGAGAAGCCTCAGTGCAAAGGGCAGAGGGAAGTGTCCTCAGAGATGAAGCTGGGAAAGGTAGCTAAGAACAAGCCAGACTGCTCCCCGGTGCTATGAATAGTTCTCGCACAGCACCACCTGGTACAACTAGAAATCCAGACACTTGGAGCGTCTCTAATTGGTACTTGTCTTCAGTCATTAGCAGGAAAATAGAGGCTGGGAAATGTTAATTGTTATTGATTTGAACTTTGTTTTAAAATGCTGCTGTCTCTGCCCTGTGCTCTTTCTACTTTATAACTCTGAAAAGTTTTATGTTAAAGCTCAGAGAAGGATAAGAATTCATCCCTTGGTGACAACATTTTTGTATTTACTTGGCAAACATTATTTATACCTCAGGTGAGGGCACAGAGGAGCTGCGAGGCAATAACGTTCTTATTTTTTATTTTATTTTAGTGACAACCTCAATCCGTTATAGACTCAAAAACGGGCCGACCCTAAAACTTGTTAGTGGAAAATGCTGCGCACCTGCAAAACTCCTTTTACGATACAAAGGGCGGGCTGCTCGGGGAGGAAGAGGAAGATTCACACTCCAGATTTGCTTCCTGAGTCATTTCAAACTTTCAGAAAAGTTTAAGAGGAGCGTTCTTCCTTTGCCAAGAAGTAGAAAAAAGCAGACAACAAGCAATAATGTCTAGAATCACGAGAAACACGAAGTAACTCCAAAATAGCATGGAGCTGCGGAAGACGAGAAAAATAGGAGAGGGAGGCAATGAGCAAGAGCAGCAAAAACCACAGGGTAGAAGCAGGGGTGCCCTGGATGCTGTAAAAATGTAACCCACAGAGAGCGGAACCAGAAGGAAAAGTGAATAAGACCTAGTGTTTGAGGGACCACAAAGTGACTATCGTTAACAATCATCTATTGTATGTTTCAAAGTAGCTGATGTTCTCAGAATAAATTGTCTCGATTTTGATCTTTACACATGATATGGGTGTACCATATCATGTACCCTGAAGATATGTGCATCTATGATACGTCAATAATTTTTTTAATGAAAGAAATGGGGAGGAAGGGGAGGTTAGCATGTAAGGTATCTTTCTCAAAAATCAAAGGAGGAAAAAAATTTCAAAAGTGCAAGAAGGTGAATATATTCTTCAACTTCATTCTAAGGGCTCCTATACAGACGACCAGTACAAAAATATGGGAGAAAATGGCAGGAAAGCTAAAAGGGCCAGGAACAGGTATATATGGTCTTAGATCAGTGGTTCTCAACCTTCCTGATGCCGTGACCCTTTAACACAGTTCCTTATGTTGTGGTGACCCCCAACCATAAAAGTATTTTCGTTGCTACTTCATAACTGTAATTTTTGCTACTGTTATGAATCATAATATAAATATCTGATATGCAGGATATACTTAGGGGACCCCTGTGAAAGGGTCGTTTGACCCCCAAAGGGGCCACAACCCTCAGGTTGAAAATCGCTGTCTTAGGTGTTTATAAGGAAATGCACAAAGACTGAAAATAAAAATAAAAATTTTTTTTTTCTCTTTACCACTGAATTTGCAACCTTAAAAATGCTGCTAAATAAAATTGCATAGTTACTTTTAAAACCTGGGAGACTGGCTCGGCACCTGTAGCTCAAGCGGCTAAGGCACCAGCCACATATACCAGAACTGGCAGGTTCAGATTCGCTTAAGCCCTGGAAGTTGGAGGTTGCTGTGAGCTGTGATGCCATAACACTCTACTCAGGGCAACAGCTTGAGGCTCTGTCTCCAAAACAAACAAACAAAAAAACCCTGGTAGACTGGATCTTACGCCAGTGGACATTCTACACCATCCAATAGAAATAGACAAAGAACAGGCTCTGTCAAGAAACTACATGCACATCTGCAAAGCCACAGACCTAGGGTTGAAAGGTAGTAAAGAATATTTTTTTTCCCCCCTTGGGGCCAGTTTTCTCCATCTTTTTTTTTTTTAATTGAATGTTAACTATGTACATTAATGCACTTCTGGGGTACAGTGTGGGGTTTTCACATGCATTCTGAAATACTTCCATCAAACTGGTCAACACAGCCTTCATGTCATTTTCTCAGTTATTGCTT
>CAUYTI010048605.1:0-47196 GCA_963575145.1 Galago senegalensis
CCCAGCTACTTGGGAGGCGGAGGCAAGAGACTCGCTTGAGCCCAGGAGTTGGAGGTTGCTGTGAGCTGTAATGCCACGGCACTCTACCCAGGGGGACAGCTTGAGGCTCTGACTCAAAAAAAAAAAAAAAAAAAAAAAAAATGACTGACTCAGAAGTTAGATAACTAAGAAGTTCTGGGAGAATTTACTCAGTCTACAAGGATTCTGCACTTAGACTGTCTGACAGAATCTTTAGATGACTACGCCAATTTAGAGAGACACAGATGAGAAATCATGGAGATTAACGCTGTGGAGGTGGGCTTTTAGCCCTTGACTTAACATCAAAATACTGGCAGGTTACAAAAAGAAAAACATATGTATATAGGTGTAGATATAAATGTTAAATTGAAGAGTGGAAGGTTTGTAATTTCTTAGGACTTCTTAATCAACTATTAGCATCAATCAAAATGGAAAAGATGCGAGCTGGAACATATTCTTCTTAGCAAAGTATCTCAAGAATGGAAGAAAAAGTATCCAATGTACTCAATCTTACTATGAAACCATCAAGTTTATAGCCCAAGAAGAAGGGGAAAGGGGAGTGGGGGGAGGGATGGGTGGAGGGAGGGTAATTGGTGGGACCACACCTACGGTGCATCTTACAAGGGAACATGTGAAATTTACTAGGTGTAGAATATAAATGTCTTAACACAATAACTAAGAAAATGCCGTGAAGGTTGACCAGTTTGATGTAAGCATCTCAAATTGTATGTAAAACCAGCACATTGTACCCCCGATTGCATTAACGTACACAGCTAAGATTTAATAATTTTAAAAAAGTGGAAAAAAATGCAAAAGAGACTGTTAACAATAACTTTTTAATTATCTCATACATTTAGCTAAGATGTTACAAGCACAGCAAAACATATCATTTTTGTGGATTTAAATTTAAGACTATGTTTTAACTGTATCAAAAACTGCTGAAATACCCATACTACTAATCTTGCTTAAAAGTTTAAGAATCATTTTTAAGAGCATTCAAGACTTCTGTCTCACTAATATAGGAAGATTTTACCCAAGTGTCGCATAACGGTCCCCGTGATCATTGGCACAGCTGTCTACTGATTGGGCCCTGCTGAGAACACACAGTAGGTTTCATATAAGACAGCCACTGCCATAAACGGCCAGGATCAATCCACCTACTGTGTGGTACTACTTTCATCCAGATCAATGGCTCCTTTTAGCCGGGACATATTTATTTCTTTCGCTAGGGTCACGTGTCATCATACAGCCTTCCATAGATAGCACTGGCGTTTCTGTAGTCTGCTCTGATCATATAACACATGCGCATTTGGAATCATCAGAAGGAAACATCTCTCTTCAATACAAAAAAAGGGTGAACAAAAAGACTTGCTAAGCAAATCGCCCGTCTCACTGGCTCCTTGATAGGAAAAGTCAGGAACCTACTTAAATATTTATTTTTAATTCCTCTGGCTAAGATTCTGACATGCAAAAATACAAAATGCAGAGCTTTTTAGTGTCAAGTGGTGTCCACAGCAACAGGCAGTGCATGTTACAGGCAGGTCACCTGTAAGGGATTCTGGAAGGTGGTAGAGAGGGTTAGTCTTTTAGAACCTGGGCATTCGGATCCCCTGGGAGATCTTGAAAAGCCTCGTTCTAAATACAGAGACCTTCTAGTTTTTTTATCCTTTCTTCCACTCATCACAACAGCATGCAAAGAGATAAGTCATTTTGCTACTGAGTTTGTGTCATCTAACAATGGCCATTGAGGAGAAAAACAAGCGAAATAGCATCCCAAGAACAGATTTGCGTTCAAATTTCTTAGAACATGCATTACTTCCAAGTAGGTCAAAGTAATTAAAAAAAAAAAGAAACCCACACACAGAAACAAAACAACACTTTCTAAAGGTAGCAAATCAAAAATGCAGAAGAAATTCAAAATATGTGACTTACTCAAGGTCACAGGGAATCAATGTCAAAAAAAGATCAAAATTACCTTTACCCCTAAAGTAATCTTTCTAAATTATTTAGAGAATAATAAGAGAATTCACCTGAAATGGTCTGAAATGTACTGAGCACTTTTAAACTATTTGACAGGGGGTCAATCCTTTCTGTGACTATCCCAGCATCCTGCTGGTTAGAATTTGGAATATTTCAGACTTTAGATGGGTCACACAATGCACTCCATACATGCTAAAGAAAACAAAAGGCTTAATGATTTATGTAAATCTGGGCACAGGGGCAGACACCTATAATCCCAGCTACTCAGGAAGTTAAGGCAGGAGGAACACTTGAGCCCAGGTGTTAAGGCTGCAGTGATCAATGATGGTGCCTATTAATAGCCACTGCATTCCAGGCTGGGCAACACAGCAAGACCCTACATCTAAAATTAATAGACTGTGCTTCTAAAAATGATAATAATTTATAAGAATTTCTAAGGCTTAACTTTTTTTGTGACATTCCGCATACTGCTGAAGATTAAAAAACAAAGAAGATGAGCTGGCTAGATACATTTTCTTTCAAAAAAGTATCCAATGCCCACAGGGAATTGGTCTTTGTGTAAAGAACCTTTCCATTCACTTGAGTTACTTACTCTATACAGTGCGGAGCTATAAATCAAATCAAGAGTTTTCTTATACATGTTCTTTGTAAGTGATTGTGTGAGTTTTCCCTTTATTCCTATTGTTAAAATACTGCATATTCGTTACAAAAAAATGAAGCAGAAAAGAAAGAAGCCAAGGGATATAACATAAATTTTTACTACCCAGAGTCAGCTGCTGTTAATATTTTCTTATATTTCCTTCCAGGTTTTTTTTTCCTATGTATTTCTGGAAAATTTATATAGGCATCAATTTTTTTATATTTTAACAGCATTTTAAGAGATTATTCAAGCTGGCGTATGACTTCACTTCCTGTAGCTTAATAAACTTTCATCATTCCTCCTCGGCAAATTCCAAGGGCTTCTTTTAAAGAAAAAGTAAGGTCATCGCCAGAAATAGATGCTTTCTTTTTATGTCCAAATTTAAGTGAATCTTGAATATAAGAAAAGCTCCCGTTTTCCTTAGGAGATGATCCCTTCCAAAAATGAACTGTGGGATTCTTTTTTTTACAACACTTGTTTATATTAAGACTAAGACTGAAATGGCTAAATGTGTGTGCGTGGTATTTCCTTCTTTAGTTGTACGCCCATGTTCAAAATCACATTGTGGTTTATAAAACGTTTAACCCCAAAAGCATTTTGTTTTCTTTCCTCCTCACCTTTCATTAAGAACTCTCTGGGCACAAAAGTATCTTTCTTTACTACCTGTAGAATCACTTTTTTAGTGATACTATCCTGAGCAAATCAATTTCCCTTCTAGGTTGTTTGACGGATAGCACTTTCTGAAATTCACATACAGCATAGTGATCCTAAGTTCCAATTTGCTAAATGGTCTGACCAATTGTCATAAGTCCTGAAGCATGTAACAGTGATCACCGTAGCAGTGACACTTTTGGTGGTGTTCTATCTGTTCTAGAGACTTATTTACAGTAATTCCCAGCACTTGCAGTTATGAGATCATGCCCAAAGTACTAAACTGGTGTTAAATTTCTTTCCTTCTTCTTTTCACGTGATTTTGCCAGGTGATTTCTTTAAGTATCATAAGCAAGCATTCATGAAAGGCCATTCTGATGTCCGAAGTAAAGTCCTATAACCGAAAGATTATCTGCAATGTAAGAGCCTGTGTAAGAATTTGTCCAAAAATAATGCAGCATAATCGAGGGACAATATTCTATGGGGATAACTAATATGAGGGAACATACTGTAACAAGACCACATCAATAACCCATAGTAATCATCCTCATAGCGTATTTTGGTTTGTGTCTTATGTTCCTATCCACCTGTTGGTTCACATGACTCTAAGACACTCTACCATGTTTCCCTGAAAATAAGACACTGTCTTATATTTATTTTTTTCTCAAGAAGACACACTAGGGCTTATTTTCAGGGGATGTCTTATTTTTATTAAGTGTAATACAACAATCTACATTTATTCACATACAGTCAAGTCATCTTCTTCTGGAATCTGACAGGGGGAGCTGACCTTGTGGGTGGGGCTGGCGCTACTGATGCATGAACTCCTTGCCCCTAGCTGTTTGCACATGCGCAATAGGATGCCTGCGACCGGGTCACCACCTACAAGTGCAAACATCTGGAGAAAGGAGCTGTGGCAGATAAAAGGTATTCCAGTCTTCCTTACTGCTCTGCACAGGACATGCAAAGTGTGGCTATGCAGATATGCCCCTCACTGCATAGTCACGCCCATCACTAGGTCTTATTATCGGGGTAGGGCTTATATTTAACAAATGCATAGAAATCCTGTTAGGGCTTATTTTGGGGGTAGGTCTTATTTTCAGGGAAACACAAGTACAACAACTACGTTTGTGGGATAAATAAATCTGAAAAACTTCTAGTATAGCACCACTCAAGATAGTTAACCTTAAATTGAAATAGCCAGAGGTGGCTAGCCGCTTAGCAGAGTGGATAAAATCCTTAAAACAATATTTAGGTAAACAATAATAATTTGTTAGATGAACCCTAAGAAGAAAGGCCTCTCTTCCTTAATAAAGCGTCAGGGAATCACTGTAAATAGTTGATTGCCACAGGCACAGGAAAACGAAAAAGCCTCTAACCCAGCATCACTGCAAAACTGCCACCAAAGAAAAGATCATTTCCACAATCCAAGCACACATTTCCCAGGGCACTTTTCTCTGAAACCTTTGGGCAAATGTGAGAACCATCAGGGAAGCTAGCATTTTATTTTTAAACTGCCCTAGAATTCTATGGGAGTGGTTAGTTGGTTATTCAGAGGGCTAATACACACTGGACAGGTAAGATTTCAGAATCCTGTTTGCGCTAAGAAGCCTGGCAGAGACGCACCGTTTAACGTAAATAAAAACAAGTCACAACTTTTATTTTTCAATGAAAACATAAAGCTAGAAAGAAAAATGTCTCTCAAGTATCTAGAGAGTGAACAGCCGATAACTTACAGAGTGAATTAAAATATAAAGTTCTAACTACGCATCAAATTCTGAACAAATTTCAGGGTATACTGGCATACCGGGTATACTTATAAAAGAAGTAGATTTAAAATCATACAACACATTAACAACAGAAATAAAGCTCAACCGCCTCCCTTCCCTGAGATTTCTCCTTTCATTAATATGCTTACAGATCTTACCTCTCTGTAGCATTGATTAGAAAGAAAAAAAAAACAGCATCGTGTCTGATCAGGCTTCTGACTCTAATAGTAACTGAAGGGAGAGCCATAAGCAAAAATTGAGTTACAATACATAATTCTGAAATGCCGCCACCGAATGAAGACTTAGCACTGGTTCCTTCCATTTCCATTTTCTTTGCAACAAATCTGTCCTTTAAGACTAAGATGTTAAGATATGACTTATCCTTGCTGAAGCCATCTCCTTATAAATGCAGATCTCCCAACAGGCTTCACAGCCCTGATCTCTTCCTTCAAGTTGCCTTGCTCCTGATTCAAGCAGATAATTTTGCTCTCTTTAATCCAGTGAAACTGAATGAGTTCTTGGCACTTCAAAAAGAATTATGGGAACAGAAATTCTCTCTCCAGACAAGTATAGGTAGGGTTCTAATCTATTGATGGGTAATGTGTTTCTTACATTACCACGGAGCCACCTAGAGCAGTTAAAAAGAGATCAGAGCAGATGTACGGTTCTGAGGCCTTCGGCACAAACTGTACAAGTTAAAAGGAGAAAGATTCAGGTTCACAGAACACCATACTTGAAGTGTAACTTGTGGCTGTTATTACACATATGGTTTGAATGTTTGTGTCTCCCCCAAAATGTGTACCGTTGAAGCCCTAACTCCTGATGTGATAGTATTTGGAGATAATTAGGATAATAAGGTCGTGGGTGGGGCCCTCATAATGGGATTAGTGTCCTTATCGGAAGAGATGTCAGGCCGGGGGTGGTGGTTTATGCCTGTAATGCTAAGACTTCGGGAGGGAGCAGGATGGCATAAACTCTGGAGTTTGAGGTTACAGCAAGCTATGGTCATGCCACTGCACTCCAGCCTGGTCTCTTAAAAAAAAAAAAAGAAAAAGTAAAGAAAAGAAAAAGAAAGGGTTCAGCATCTGTAACTCTGTGGTTTTGGCTCTGGTTTCATGCACCAGAACTGGCGGATTCAAATCTGGCCTGGGCCTGCTAAACAACAATGACAACTACAACAATAACAAAAAAATAGACAGGCATTGTGGCAGGCACCTGCAGTCCCAGCTACTTGGGAGGCTGAGGAAAGAGAATCGCTTAAGCCTAAAGAGTTTTGAGGTTGCTGTGAGCTGTGACCCCATGGCACACTACCAAGGGCAAAAGACACAGTGAGACTCTGTCTCAAAAAAAAAAAAAAAGAAAAGAAAAAGAAAGAAAAGAAACCAGAAAAAGGAGAATACATATCAATACACATCAGAGAGCTTGCTCTGTCTTCCCCCTCTCTCATAAACACATAAACACAGAGTGATAGGGCCGTCTACAGCCAGAAGTGTCTCAGAATGAAAGTGACCTTTCTAGAAACTTGGCCTTGGCCTTCCCAGCTTCCAGACTATGAGAAATAAATCCCTGTTGTTGATGCCAGCCCGTCAACAATACTTTGTTCTGACAGCCCAGGCAGACTACACGGCTGCACCTTCAACTTGGGCTTCAGAGGCGCCCACCCTGACCCCTTTATGCCACCAACCTCTATAGAGCAGTGACTTTCAACCAGTGTGCCATGAGAGGATCTTAGGTGTGCCACGAAAAATTTTTAGAGATAATTAATTAAATTATTTTTGAAAGAAATTCAAAGCACAGTGATGATATTCTTTTTTTAACTCTTTTTTTGGATCAATGTAATTTAAGTGAGCCGTGGAAGTTTAACTATAGGTTCAAGCGTGTCATGAGATCAAAAAGGTTGGAGAACACGGCTCTGGAGGAAGACTCAGAAGCACCCACGGCAAATCCTTAGTGTCACCACAACCCAGCTATTAAAGAATTCAGCCTTAACTATTGACTGACTCTATAACCTATGTTTAAAACCAAGAAAGACTTCTACAATATTTCCCAACAATATGAAATTAACAAGGATCAAATTGACTTTCCTACCCAAAACAACAATTACCCAAAAAGGGGGGAGGGACAAAATAAAAGAGTTAATGGCACATTACCTTTAGACTCATGTTACAAAAAATGTTCAAGTCATCAGACAGAAGGAAAAGGATATCAGATAAAAGTAAGGGTGCGCCTGTGGCTCAAAGGGGTAAGGTGCTGGCCCCATGTGCCACAGGTGGTGGGTTCAAACCCAGCCCCAGACAAAAACTGAAAAAAATTATAGAAAATTCTTTTATAATTTAGAAAGTGCATTTTTGGTATATTTTATTCCTTTCTCTAGACCCTTACTTTTTATCTTTTGCAGTTTTTGGCCAGGGCTGGATTTGAACCTGCCACCTCCAGCATATGGGGCCAGTGCCCTACTCCTTTGAGCTACAGGTACCACCCTATTAAAATATATTTTAAAATGTGTATTTACAGGCTGTGCCTGTGGCTCAAAAGAGTAGGGCGCTGGCCCCATATGCTGGAGGTGGTGGGTTCAAACCCAGCCCCAGCAAAAAACTGCAAAAAATAAAAATATGTATTTACACTATTTATTTTTAAAAGACAATTGAATAAGCACTAATAATAAAGTACTGTGGAACTTATAGTATGTGTATAAAAGTAAAATGTTTGACAAAATTAGCATAAAGGACAGGAAAGGAAAACAGGAGGATCCATACACTTCTCACATTACACATAAAGTGGTATAACATCACGTGCAGATACTTTGATACACAATAAGCCCTAAACAGCCATAAAATAGAATTATAGCTAATAAGCTGACAGAAGAGATAAACTGAAATAATAAACAATACTAACACAAAAGTTAAAAAAAAGTAAAACAAAAAAGAATAAATAAGACAAATAAACAAATAGGTAATCTAAATGAAACATGGGGATATTAACATTAAAACTAAATGGCCTAAATACCATATTAAAAGGCAGTAACTGTTAAGTTGGATTTTTTTAAAAAAGCAAGACCAACTATATTTTTACTATAAGAAAATCACTTTAAATATAAAAACAGATAGGTTAAAAGTAAAAAAGAAAACAACAATGATGGCTGCAACCAAAAAAAATAGCCAGGTGTTAATGGCAGGCGCCTGTGGTCCCAGCTACTTGGGAGGCAGAGGCAGGAGACTTGCTTGAGCCCAGGAGTTGGAGGTTGCCGTGAGCTGTGATGCCACAGCACTCGACCCAGGGGGACAGCTTAAGGCTCTGTCTCAAAAAAAAAAGTAAGAAAGAAAAAATGACAATAGATATATCACATGAAAACTAAAAGCCAGCATAAATGCTTCCCTTTAGCGTATACTGGGGAGCTGATATCCTCCTGTGTAAAATGTGGGCAATGAAGTCACATGACAGTGGCTAAGAAGAGTAGGAAAAAATGCTCATGTGAAGTTTATTGCTGTATCTTTTACAAAATCATCCGTGAAAGTATGATTCACTGTTACAAATATGCCTTAGTAGGATCATTTCATATACTCTTCACAGAATTCCATGCCAAGAAGATGTCTGCATTCCATGTGAACTCACGTGCTTTCTCTTATCAGATAAGTGTTTCATGAGCCAAAGTTTTCCCTTTCTGTCTTGGCTAACCAACAGCAAGCTCAAAGCTAAATTTAGTGCCAAACTAAATTAACAGCATTCTCACTTCCTTCATCTAATTGGTTTTTGACCTTTTCTAAAATTACCTTACTTGCATTGTAATTTTGGAAGCTACACTGAATTCCATTTTTTTTTTTTTAAGCAGTGCGTTATAAAGCACGCTCTTTAAAAGGAGGGATACCAGGAATCACACCTAAGTACCTGCTCCACCACTTACAGGATTGCCCTGACAGTCCATTTTGCACCAGAAATAGAGAACAAGAGCAGTTACTCTGCCTCCCTCTCAAGAACGCTGAGAAAATGTGAAAGTTGCAAATTTAACACAAAACAAAGCTAACAGTACGTAAACTTACGGGATTATCAAAATGGATGCGGTTGTATTCTTAACCCCAATCTGATCTCATGATGAGTCAGTTCCACATCCACTAACTCTTTTTTTCCACCTGCTGTCGATATAAATCAATTCAAAGGTAAATGTACCGATGCAGAGTTATAGTCTGAGAGAGAGGCAACAAAATGACCAGCGAGAGGCAGATTTCAGAACTCTGAACACATGAACCAGGAAAGGGAACAAGAACAAGGCAAACACGGCTACTCCCGGGTGAGCGTAGATGAAAGAAGACATAACCCAAACCAGGCCTGGATCCACAGAAATACAAATGGGCCCCCAAGGCTTGTGAATACAGGTATGCACTTGTCAGTCCTTTGATTGTCAATTAACATTTCTGCATAAGAGGAAAGAAAGGGAACAAGGGCACGAGGACATACATTGCTCTGATGTTTTATCAAATGAAGAGTTGCCCTTAAGCAAATCTACTCCAGTACCAGGCTTTCTGCTCAAAGCAATGAGGAGCCTCTCTCTGGCCTCAGGCAGCGCCTTAGTTGTGAGGTTCACCTGTATTTCAGCATTCCAAGTGGTCAAAGGTAACCGCAGCCTGGTTTTCACAGAAGTAAGATACCTAGATTTTTCTAGCAGATGCGCAGAGCGATGAGCTAAACGCGAGTTCAGATGGTACACAGTCAATCAAGAAAGAGAACGAGGATTCTCGGAAGAAAATGGGGGCCACAGTTTAAATATCTGTGATATAAAAATAGCTCCTGAAATAGACCCGTGCTGTTCATCGTTTGGTGAGCACCAGAATCGCCTGTGCAACGTGTCAAAAAGGCAGACGCCGAGCTTTACCTCCCCCAAACGGTATCGCTGTGTGTTTGATGCACCCCAGTTTAAGAAGCTCCAATGTTGGTGTCAGGCTTTTTGGCACGCATGAAAGAAAATGCAAAATACATAATTTTCAGTAAAAACCATGTGGTCTTGAATGTGAATCGGAAGAGTCAAGATGAAGTCAGGCATTCTACTTTCCAGAGAATGCCACCACCACAATTCCTAGCTCTGTACATGGAAAAGTTCCAAAAACTCTAACGTCCCCAACAGCAATAAGCATCCCCTCGTGGCCAGATTACGGTTTCTAAATAACATGTCCCACTAAACGGAAAGAGCTCACGGAAGAAATACCTGATTTGGGATCCGAGGCACAAACGAAAAACTTCCTGAGTCTGAAATAGCATATCAGAAATAAAGATTCTGGGGTCTTATTACAAGGTCTCAGGACCCAACGGGAAGAGGCCCCCAAGAGCCAATTAACAGGATCATTGGAGCGTCAGTAAATCCAACACCCAAAAGGGACTGAAGCATATTGGAAACTACAAGTTCCAAATACGAAATCAAAACTTTCTAGTTATTTTCGAAGGGTGGTAGAGAACGAACTAATTATTTTGCAAATAAGTTTTAATAAGCAAAGATAAAAAGGGAGTTTATATTGCCTCTTCTCGATGTGTTGCCCTCAAAAGTTGAATAATAAAGAATACAACCACGGCCATTTTGCAGTCCCTATTGAAAGAATGAATCTAAGCAATGATCTTCAAATGGCTCCTGATGTCACACAGATGTCACACAGCAAAGGAAGAGACATTAAGTGCCTACCTATGTCCTCTTGCCCGGCACGTCTTATCAAAAAAGGAAAGTAAATCTGAATCTTCTATGCTTCTAATTTACAGGAAATCAAGAAATTTTAAAAAACACGTTAAACAACATCACGAAGGTATAATAAGCAAAATCAGATTGTCGGGAACTCCGTGGGATAAACAGTCCCGTTTCTTGAACAAATAAACTTCAGAGAAAAAAAGGGATGAATGAGAATGTAAAGGTTTAAAAAAAAAAAACTTGACATATTGATCAAGTAGTTATAATTCATGGGCTTTATTTGGATCTTGATTCAAACAAGTAAAATGTTTTTACACAGTGTAATTATATAAGGCAGTTACAGAATTTAACTGTTGACTGGATATGGATGGTACTAAGGTATTTCAGTATGAAAATACTATTGTGATTATCTTTGTTTAAAAAGAACTGCTAAAAAAATTAAAAAAGAGAGTTGGGTTGTTTTTTTTTTTTTTTTTGAGATAAATACTGACATATTTAGGATGAGATAATATAATGTCACAATTTTCTTTAAAATGGTTCACGGCGGGGGGAGTGGGTTCAGATTACGGATGAAATGACATTGGCCATGAGTTAATAATTGTCGAAGTTGAGTGATGGGAACATGAGGGTTCAATATACTATTCCCTCTGCTTTTGTATGTTTGACATTTTCAACAATAAGAAGTTTTTAAAATGTCAAAAGCAAAAGCAAATAAAAAATGCAAAACTATGGCATTAAAGTTCAAATCTGGATTATCACCGGGGAAGCAGGAAAAGTAGTGCCTTTGAGAGGCCATGAGGGAGGTTCTGAGGTGCTGGTAAAGTTTTATTTCTTGACCACAGTAAGGGCCACGCCAGTGTTCATGTTGTGATAATTTACTGCATTGTGTATTTATCTTTTGTGCACCTGCCTGATATTACACTTCAACCAAAAATAGTTAAGACTAGTATCCAGAAATCTAGACTATTATTTAGCAATATGAACACAGGCACTGTATTTGATAGGATGGAGGCATTTAATACTTTGTCGTGTCTTAAACGCTGGTGTTTAAGAACTTTAGGTCACTGCTAAGACAGGGGACAAAATGGGTTGTGAAAGTTGTAGTTTTTAATCTTAGGGGAACTCATCTTAAAACACAGATCCACAATAGAATCAGGATATATTCTACGCTAATAATAATGATAGCAGATACTTACGAAAAACCTATCATGCACTCCATGGGTTTAAAAGGTGGTGGTAAATTCTCTTAACTTGTTTCTCAAATATGATAAAAATACTAAACTTACACTTATAATATTAAATTCATACCTGCTGCTCTACTGCCCAGTATATATTTACTTACTGGCATATTATAGCCTACAAAGATGAAATTACTATTCCGTTATTAGTGAAATAAAATACAGTTGAGAGGTCATGTTTCTCGGTGGTTACAACTATTATGAGATCTTTGGTTTTAGTCTGGATTTGAATGCTGGTTCATCCACAAGCTTCAAGACCATAAACAAACATTTAGTCTTCTCCTGCCTTAATTTCCATATTTTTAAGTGGGGTAATAGTCCTATTAGCTCTGATCATTACGAGGACGAAATGAGATAGAACTCTTAGCTTAATGCTGGGCATAAAACATCTGCTCATGTTAATTGCTACATATTTACAAGTGTTATAATTATAAAAGAATATCCCTCTACAAAAGCCCCCCCCCCGTAGTTTTTCAAAATAGTCTTCTGAAAGAAATATGAGAACAATTACAAAATTAGAGGAGGCTCCTATGAGGTTCTGCAAACAGGGAATATTTCCTATGAGAGAAAGTAAAAAGTAGCAAAGGGCAGGGCATAGCACAAGTGGACGGCTAAGAATTGAAAAAGCCAGAGACCAGAAAAGCTAAAATCAAACAGAATTGCTTAATGGTTTCAAGTTGAGAAAATAAAACCTCTAGACTTGAAAGTTTCCATGCCAGGCAGATTTACAAGAAATTATTCAATAGTCATAAAACACTAGTTGAGAGAATCTGGAGATGTGTTTTAAACCCCCCCTGGGAAACCCACCTGAACCAGAGAGCCATGAAACGTTCATTAAGCGCTTGTCGGAAAGCAGGTGCAACTTACCAGCGTAAGAAGAAACGAGAGCCAGACACCAGGGATTCTGCTGAGCGATTCCACAGGACACGGGTGGCCCTGGTCTCCCTCTGAGTCTCCACAGCGTCTCAGAGCCCATAGGACTTTTAAGATACTTAAATAGGTGGTATATTTTGACAACAGCATGTTTTATAAGTCGTTTGTCATCTGCAAACTTTAGACAAGGTTAATGAAAGTTCTGTCACTTTAATGTCTAGCCCGCTTTAAATTACAAATGTCATGCGCCGTGACTAAGGAAAGGGCACAGCAATAATACCATAAACCATCATCTCCAGGGACATACAGGTAATTGCATAGCTCATTAAAAAACTGTTTTAATTATTAATTGACCGTGTCAGAGTTGTCCTTTGAAGTCAATTTTAATTTTTTTTTTCCTTGCAAGCATTATGATTTCAAGCTGACCTACAGAACTTTGCGTACCACCTAAAAAACTAGCAGGGGGGCTGGCGAGGAAAGCTCTTTCCAATATCTGGAACTATTTTCAAGGCATCTGTAAATAATTTGCTTAGTGGGAAGAAAGAGATGGTGGACGAGTTTTTGAAAAGCCTGGCGTGTCGTGATCACCTTAGAGACCACAGAAAGGAAAATGAATGGACAAAGATGATCAGAAGTGCGAGCCGGGAGTGCAAGTCCTTGTGTTAAAAGTTCCTTCCACGATGATGCAAAACAAGAACCAAAAAATGTTTGGAAAAAAAAAAAAAGTAATCTGATCAGGAATCTAGTTAAAGTTACTCATTTGACAACTAGTTAAATTCCCTGTTTATTAAATAAGTCTAAAGTTAATTACAAATTACAATGCTGAATAGTTATAATTACAAACCAGCAGTAACTTGTACACCTACATCCATGCTGAAATCCCGCAATTCAAGAGAGAAACGCGTATTCTCACTTTTTTTTCCCCTGGATGAATCTGGAAAATACCTCATAAACAAGAGTATGTCCATTCCTGCGGAAGACGCCAGTGGCGGCTTAAATGAGAAAGAGACAAGTATCCAGAATGTTGGAGTTTCCCCTCTGATTTATTAGTAAATTGACTTTGCACCTTAAGAGAAAAGAATTTCTCAAAATCTGGATTGGATGAATTAACCCAGTACTTTTAGGAACGCCATTTCAAAACTACATTGCCAGCCTTAAGTTTGAACGATTCATTGTATCATAAATATTTGAAGTGAATTATCTCTGGTACCAAGTGTCTGAAACAAGAACCTCCTTATAACGCAACCTAAAAATCAACTGACACTTGTATTAGACGGTCAAGGTGCAATAATGAAGCTGACCTCAGACTACTCCCATCGCTACAAACAATGACAAGTTTGTTCACCAAGTTTTCGGGGCCAACAACTTCCAATTCAAACCTGGGATCAATTTATGGACTCCCCAGGTGTTAATGACCACGCAGGCAGAGTAATACCAGAGCGCTGACAGTAGCCTCCGAACTAACAGATCGTCTCCCGGAATGTGAAAATGAGATAAGTCAGCTCCGCTGCACTGTCCGCACCTCGAGAATTAAACAGCAGCGACCAACGGAGATCAGAAATGACTCTCGTTGGAAGTTGAATACCTGATTCTCCTGGGCCACGTGAAGCAGAGGGACAGGGCGGTAGGGAAGTTCACTCCACCCATACGGCCTGCATTATAGAAAACAAAGCAAGAGCAAAAAAAAAAAAAAGGCAGGCAAGGATACAGAGAAAATCATCTAAGAAATACAAAGAAGTACATAAACATATTAATAAGAAAGTAAAAATAGAGTAAGTGGCACAGTATAGATTAGGGGTCAACAAACTAAGGCTCATCATGGCACAGACCCAGCTCACCATCTGTTGTTGTACAGCCCATAAGCTAAGAATAGTTTTGCATTTCTCAATAATTAGGAAAAAAGACTTCTTAAGAATAATGTATCACAACACATGAAAGTTATGTAAGATTCAAGTCTCTGTGTCCGTAAATAAAGTTTTATTGGAACACGGCCCTACTCATGTGTTTACATAGTGTCTACAGCAGTTTTCACACTGCAGTAGCAGAGTTGAATAGCTGAGAAAGGGACCGTATGGCCCACAAAGCCCAACGTACTTATCCTCTTACCCTTTACAGAAACAGTTTGCCAGTCTCTGCTACAGAGAAGGGAACCTCAACTCCTAGCCTCTGGTGGCATATGACGGGAGCTACACCCATCTCCATTCCTTCAAGCAATCGTAATACTTTATTAAAGACTTTCCCCAAAGAGGAGACTTCACAATAAATGATGAATATTCCTAGTTATAGGGTGCAGCATATAAGTGTTTCTGAACTGATCACGAAGTTTTGTCTCTGGTATACACATATAAGGGCAATATAATGTATAATATTCTAATTAAATTGAAGAATGGCTGCTCAAGCCATGTCTCCATTAGCCAGTTCTTATTTGATTTAGTAGCAGTAATGAATGCTGAATCAGGTTAGGGTTGTTAAGCTTATCTGGCTTTGCCAATCTACTGAAATTAGGATAATAAAACTGAAGATATGTAATAGCGAAGACATTTAAAAAGAAAACTCGTTTATCTTCCATTTAAAAAACCGCAATACTGACAATAAATGTATTATTCCTCCCTACAGAAAGGTGAGGTTGAAGAAAACAGCAGATTAGAAGGAAATTCAGTCCAGCCTGGGGACCATGGAGTTCCATTTTAGAAGACCAAAAATAGCCTCGTTTTCTTGTGATACCAACACCTCACACATTTGTATTTAAAAAACAACAAAAAAATCCTACAGGCCAAACACAGAAGCCCAAAATATTCTCCAACTGACAAAAGTCTGCACTAGATTTTTGGCTTTAATAAAGTGAAGTTCCTTCAATCAAACAGAGAAGGGTTAGGGATTGAGTTTTTGAAATGAGCAAAGCCCTACGTTGTGGGGTCATGTTCAATTATTTACTTCTTTGAGCCCCTGGGGGAACTATGAGGTCACCAGCTCTGCTGCACTTCACCTTTTGAGACTAAAAATGAGATTATTACTCATTTCACTCTTCAGATTTTACAAGTTTATGGACATCAATACACAGAACATAAACTCCACATTGAATCTACATCAATCTTCTTGGTATGTTCTGAAATGCGGTCTGTTTAATAATATTTGTTTTAGGCACCAATTAATTTCATGAGGGGATAATAAAATGGCACCCCTTTCCTCCCCCTACAGCATAGACTATATGATATAAATCAACAAATGTAGGCCAGATCAATGGGATGAAAGTAACCCATTTAAAGTCAGCTATGAAGATGCACCAGTCCCAACTCTCAATACACACTGATTCCCGGGGCCCAGGAGCCCCTCTCTACTCCAAACCAGAGTAGCTGGGCTCTATACTCAAAAAGAAGGCATGCGGTTCCCCTATTTCCCCCTTTCCTATAATTTGGAAGATGTAAAGTAAATTCGGAAAATAAGTCAGAAAAAAGAAACCAAGAAGAAATACAATGAGGGTTGGGGGGTGATAGGAAAAAGGAAGTATAAAATGGTCAGAAGTTACACAAAACGGCACTTACACTGGCTCTGATTTTGAACTTGAGCGGTCCGCCTCCCTCACGTGCCAGTCCTGATTATTCTCCTAAAAGTGCTACTGTGTGCCATCTTCCAAATATTAACCCATCCATCAGTGTAAGTGATCCCATTAAACAATCTCTGGGTTCGCCATCCAGCTGAATGAAAATGAAACCCTCATGATTGTCGGAAATGGGAACCGAATGATTGAGGAAGGAGAAACAGAAAAGGTTTTCTGAATGTGTCAAACGACAGAAAATATTTTTACAACTTTACCGCCAAAATGAACAAACCGGATAGGCAAACACGGGGCCACCCTGCAAGTTTCAAATACTAAGAAATTAGTAGGGGGAGATCATGGCTGCTTCACCCTCTTTTGTCTTTCAGTAACAGTTAAAAAGGAAATCGGGAGATTCCATAATTAGAGGTAACCAAGCAAAGGTGAGAGATAATTATACATGTCTGCTGAGACGGGATGCAGGCATTCATTTTGGATAAGAATCAAATCATCTCCGGGCTTTACCTTCCAAGTATCAGATGATTTAGGCCGTACAGAATGAAAACTGCACAGAGAGGCAGGCTACTCCTAACGCAAATGAGAAACCTAATATTTGTTCCAAACTGTTAATTAGCGATTCTTTAAAAAATCAAAAACTAGCATATTTCGCGCTGCAGTGCTAAGGAGCTCCTTTTCATAGGAACCTTAAAAGGAAGGTGGTAATGACAACTTTCAAGACGGTGCAAAATGCAATTCCAGGGGACAATCACATTCGGTGGCAACTTGCTTCCAACAATCAATGGGAAAGCAGACCGAGGTAGGAATGCACGAGGTTCATTTGAGAATTACTGGGGGTCAGCCACATGGAGCAGAAACCGTACTTTGAAGTCAGATGCTCCTACGCCAATACCCCAGCTCTAATTTTCACTAAACTATTTGGCCTTAAGAAGGTCCTTAAACTTTTCTGACCCTGACTTTTTTTTATATATAAAGTGGAGACATCTTCCTCATTGAGTGATTACAAGGATTAATGCAGAAAATACATCTAAGCGATTGAAAATGGTACAAGATATACTAAGTCCCAGAATCTTACGTCTTCCCCTGCACAATTAAACAATAGTGACTAAATGTGAGAATGTGCAAGTGTGATACACCAGATTTGAAGTAGTACATAAATAAAATCTTATCTCACTGGAATTTTAATGTAAATATGTATTAAAAGAAGATAGAGCACAACAAACCTGTAATTTCATGACTAATAGTGATTTAGATGAAGTTAGGTAAAAAAAATAAGTAAATAAAGCCAGGCACAGTGGTACATGATTATAGACCCAGCTACTTGGGAGGCTGAGGCAGGAGGATTGCCTGAGCCTAGGAGTTAAAATCCAGCCTGGGCAACAAGGCAAGAAACTCTCTCTAAAATCAATCAATCAATCAATCTACCTAAATAAATATATGATGTAAATCATAATACTGGCAATATAAAGATATGGAGAAAAATCATACAAGACAGAAACACTATTTTCTAGGAATATAAAATACGTGAGAAGGCTCGGCGTCTGTGGCTCAAGCGGCTAAGGCGCCAGCCACATACACCTAAGGTGGCGGGTTCGAATCCCCAGCCCAGGCCTGCCAAACAACAATGATGGCTGCAACCAAAAAATGGCCGGGCGTTGTGGTGGATGCCTGTGGTCCCAGCTACTTGGGAGGCTGAGGCAGGAGACTCACTTGAGCCCAGGAGTTGGAGGTTGCTGTGAGTGTGATGCCATGGCACTCTACCCAGGGGGATAACTTGAGACTCTGTCTCAAAAAAAAAAAAAAAAAAATACACGAGAAAGGGTTCCTGTCCTCAAAAAGCTTGTAGTTTCAGGGCTGCGGGAATCAAGAGTAAGCAAACAAATGAAATCCCCCAAGTAAGAGTTCGGAAATATGTATGTTACATTCAAGGATGATGTTAAAAGTTCCTCTCTTCCGGCTCTCCTAACATGTATCACATATAAAAGCTGTTTAAAAATAAATGAGTTTAACAATTGTCACGCTGAGTTATAACATAAGCTGATTTGGAAGTCCTTGTATAGTGGCATGTTGGGGATTTGTATGTTAAATCTTCTCTTTGAATTATCCAGGAAATCATTATTTTCTCACCTTTATTTCCTTTATGGGAAAGTAAGAAAACAAAGGTTTCTGCTGGTTTCACTGCCAAATCACTCAAGACACTTGGAGCAAAACAAGGTACAATCTACTTACAACTATAAGATGCAGGACAGCTAAAGGCTTTTGGATTTCAGCAAGTGTCATCCTTAGAGATACCAGACACGTGACGCAAATAAGCTGAATTTGCATTTGAAGATAGAGTAAAATGAACCGGGTCTCCCTTTCAAGGGAAATGTATAAAGAAACAGGAAAGAAAAAGAAAAGGACTTTATATGTATTCCCAAGGAAAACCACAGACCCCTTAAAGCACTCCCAACAGGCTGGCCCTTCTTAAAATTCTGACTTATCTTAAAACAAAAGTCATATTACCCTCTCATAACTCATGCAAGCTATTAACTTCTGCGGCTTTAATCTCTATAAAACGCTGGCTTCCTACGTGATTCTCCTATACCATTTCAATGGTAAGACTGCAGCATGTCAAAATTTATCTGTACATAGTATTAGTTTAAAAATAAGTAAATAAATGAATAAAAAGCTACAGGCAACTGAAGTCGGGTTGAAAGAGATCTGATACCCAGGGAGCATACAGCTCTATTGCAGAAATGTACAAAGGGGAATATTCAATGCAGAGGGAAATATATAAAACAGAATAAGTAAAAAGGTAACTAGCAGTTACATTCTCTGAAACGCAGTAAGATACGCTTCTATAGTTTGGAGTCAAGGTGAGAGCATGTTAATGGCTAATTAGGATCCTGTATTAGCTAATAGGCAGGAAGAATAAAGCTCCAAGACCATATCACAAAATCACTCTGTCCTACTGGCATTCGTTCCAACTGTCGCTACGGCATCGATTTTCTTAGAAGCTTTATGATTCAGCTGCCTCTGAACCACAGTTAAGAGCTATACCCACCTGCATCAATAGCTAAGTAGGGCTACAGAGTAGAGAAAGGTGGCAGAATTTAAAATCCACCCTCCCCCTACTTGCTTAGGAAACACAGTGAAGAAAAATTATAAAAATAGGGTTGGAATTTTTGAGTTTCTAACAGCATTTCTCAGGAATTCTACCACTGTATTTTCAAAACCTTTCTGTCTTCTTTAAAGGCAAAAGCTGATCTTTATCCTGATCCTTTTGTTTTCAACTATTTTAGCCACTCATCTTTAGTTCTCTTTCATGCCCAGAACCAATAACAAGGGGCTGCAAGAAAAACAGTGGGAAGGTCAGCAGACCCCGCCCCAAGGTTTCTCGAAGAACTCCTGAAAGAAAAAAAAAATTTATCTGCAACTAACTGATCTTCATCTATGTAGAGAAACAGAAATCCCAGGGTCACTGGCACCAACTTGGAGACCAATGTGATGAGCGCTGCCATCAATATGGCTATTCTACCTTGACTTCTGAATGTCAAAAATAATATGGACAGAATTGACTAAGCAGTCTCCAAGGTACTGCCTTTAAAATTTTAAACTTTATGGCCATTAAATATTGAACAGATAATTGGATTTATCCCCTTCAGTGCTTTATGGAAGTACAAAGTACCTACCTTCTCCTATTTTATTCAAATTAATGGTGCTCTTTTAGAGAGCTGGCCCTGAGTGCACGCTATAGCCGACTCATTAAAAGGCTGCTTCATCTCCTGCTTACCAACTCTTTTCTCCATTTGCACTGAGAGGGCAAAACCCCCACTCAAACCCACACTGACAGTTAAGGGCAAGTCTACTGAGAGTCACCCTTGAACCTAGGATTTTCCCTCCCCAAAACTCAAGTACACAGCACCACTCGGCAGCTGACTGTCATCACAGAGAGCCACAACACAGAATCCATTTGTTCTGTTTTTAATTAAAACATTTAGAAATGCTTTTTTGCAACTGGGTAGCTTTCTGCTACATTTTAAAATCAAGTCTGGAGAACATAAGGATGCCAGCAGCTCTCTAGAGGATTAGCCAAATGAAACCCTGGATTGTGTATTGGACAGGGGGGAAAAAACACACACTCACGGAACGGCTGTGCAATTCACACCAGTGATAAGGCATTTCTATCAAGTGTGACTAACACCTACAGACGTACAATCTGAAAATAACTCTGGTGGAGGTGTTAGTGGAAAGGGGTTAATGGAAATAATGTTTTCATTTTAAACAATATAAATCCACAACTGGCATTCCATTGGCCCGTGACCTCCCCTTACCCAATCCTTGTTCGAGTCATTTGCTAGTGTAATTGAAACCTTCTTTGAGAGTCTTTAGATTTCATTTCGTGTTTTGGGGACAACGCAGCTGAAAGACATTCACCATCCATCTTTCTTAACATTCCTAATCTAAATAGAAGACCCGAATCCAAGACTGTGCTTGTGATGGATAGCTCGCCGGCCCATACAGTAGAGCTTAAAGAGATCCTATGATTGGTTTCAGAACCCTTCCAGAAAACATACAGTCATACTCATTTTGGTTTCTTACCACCTAGCTACCCTGGCGGCATAGATTTATTTTTCCAATGCGTTTTATAAAAACAGATTTTCAATTAAAAAAATTCCAAAGAACAAGACAGAAACAACTGACGTTAAATGAAGTTTGGGGGAAAGGCGCAACAAGAAACACGTAAAAAAAAAAAAGTACAAAATTGTGGACATGGGATTTGCTGCTCCCGAGTAAACTGCTAAAGACATTCCAAAGCTCTTCCTGGGGTGGGTACGTTTAACACAGGTCTCCATCTGTCCCGTTTCTCTTAGAGTTGAAACAGGCAATAAGGGAGCCATGTCTCCAGCCAGCCAGCCAATGCCATTAATAGGACATGCTCTGAGGATCATCTCAACTATTCTATTATATACGCTTTCAAAAACATGGTTTTTAGGTTATGTTTGCCTCGGAATGTAGATGAGGTCTGTCTAATACGAAGCTGACCAATTTTTAATTATTTATAGTTAAGAAAATGTTAAGGATTAAAGAAGAAAAATACCTCTTTAAGGTACATATTAAAACAAGGGCTTAGTAAGATTCCATAATCTGCCAGAAAATGTTTCCCAAATACAAGTACATAAAAGCCTCAACTTCAGGACCCAGCGCCTGTGGCTCAAAGGAGTAGGGCGCTAGCTCCATGTGCTGGAGGTGGCGGGTTCAAACCCAGCCCTGGCCACAAAAAAAAAAAAAAGCCTTAACTTAACTTCACCATTCAAACAGACTGCCCAGACCAGCTAACTGGCAACACAAAGGCAGCCTCCCTTCACATCCATTTGGAATTTCTTTGACTTATAAGAGTTGCAACTGACCAGTATCAAAAATAAAAGACACTAACTGTACCGTATCTTTGGTGTGTGCAAGTTACTTTATCTTTTTTTCTGCACTGTATTTCCTGTATAAGAACAGGAAAAAACTGGACACACTCAGATATTAAGATTACATGGGTTACCGCTAACAAAATCGCCTGCTGGCATGAAAGCAGCAATTGCCAAGTTTGTTGCTGTCTTTAATTCTCCAAATCAAGATCTGTCCTGTAACAAGCACTTCACCTTAAGCTGTCCGACAGTCCATTAAACCATTCAGGATTAACTGCTGTAAGCTCTTCATCCCACAAACCCCAATTGTAATTTTGAACAAGAAAAGACATGAGAGTGTAGTGTTGGCAAATTCCAAATATTTAAAAAAGCAAGTCTGTAAATCTTGCCACAACTCTGAGCAGGAGGAACACTTAAATCCTATGTAGAGATGGCATCTATGTCAGTCTTCAATATTAAGTATCTTTTAAGCCTTAATATTAAAGAAAAAGATTTGTGTTCGTCTGTTTTCTATTGCTTCTAACAGAGTATCTGAAACTAGGTAATTTATAAAGAGAAGAAATTTATTTTTTATGGTTCTGGAGGTTGGGAAGTCCAAGGTTGAGGAGTCACATCTGGTAACATTGCTGGTGGGAGCAGAGCAATCCTACTCCAATGACAACCTATTAATCCATTAACCCCTTAATCTGCAAATCCATAAATGGACTAATTCATTCATGATGGCAGAGCCCTGATGGCCCAATCACCCAGCAAAGGCACCACTTCTCAATACTGCCACACAGATGTTTTCAAAGTTAAACTATAAGAATGAGAACGAATGAAATTTGTCTCCAGTAAGAGGTAGAGACAAAAAACAAACCAGCCTCAAACCAGAAATACCAGACAGCAATATTGTCTAGAATCAGGGAATTTAATCCCCCTCATACACAAACTAAATGACTAATCTGGTTATGTCGTGAAGTACTTGGCACTCATCTCACCTCTGAACCAAACATTTCTTACTTTCTACTACACAGAAAAACTAAGGCTGACTGCAACAATCAAGAGTTGCTTTTATTTCCTTTGAATTCCTAAGAGGTATGCTTGATTAAAAAAAAAAAAAGAGGGTGGTGCCTGTGGCTCAAGGAGTAGGCGCCGGCCCCATATACTGGAGGTGGCGGGTTCAAACCCGACCCCGGCCAAAAATTGAAAAAAAAAAAAAAAAGAAAAGAAAAAAAAAAGAATTTAGAAGAATAAAGTAAGATGATAATTTTAAACTTTTAAGAGTATAAATTGTAATTCTTTTAAATAAATGACTGATTTCCAGCAGTAACACAGGTCTCTGAATAACTTATATAATTTTGAATTTGGAAAGTATATTTGTGTTCTACACATTCAAAAATAAAATCAATACACAGAGGTAGGAAATAAATAAAAACCTAAAATTGAAAGCAAACTGAAGGCAAAGAACGCAGATCTACTTCAAATTACTACCATAACCACTACGGAGAGAGGGGTGAGAAAGAATAATATAAATTATCTTCTCTGAATTTAACTCTATACTCTACTCTAAGAAGGTCCGAAGGGGAAACAGCAAACATATTCTGAACTTTTTAAGTAGGTTTGTTGTCTGTAGTGCTACGGATGAAACCGTTCTGAAGCTATTTTTAGATGCATTAAAGGACTGAGTAAATGAACAAATGTGTTAGGTGGCAGGGCTTTCGCTGCGAAAGAAGACTAGATTATAGAATGGATAATAAATTACAGGCATCCCTTGTGGAAATAGTGAGACGGGGAAATAACCAGTGTAAACTCAGGAAAGGAGAAACCGTGAAGTTCATTGCTACCCTTAATTCTACAGATCGACATGAGCTTGTGTACACATGTGTATGTATACACACACACACACACACACACACACACACACGTGTGTTACTTTTTCAGTCTCCTAAAAAAATGTAGAAGCAAATCAGTTGGGTAGTACCCAGGACACCCAGCATGCCACTACTGGTTTCTAATACCATTTCTCCTCTAGAAAACCCAGAATTCCTCAGATGAACGGTTGAGTTCAAGGCTATGTCAGAGAAAGGACAGATGAGCATAACAAGTTATGAGAAAAAAAAAATTAGAGCTCAAAAATTAGTGGGGGTGTGTCAGAAGGATATAGGAAAACACATTAAGGGGGCTCCTACTAATTCAATGTAGGAGAATTTGAGCACTAACATAATTAAGGAAAGTAATAAGCAAAAAGCCATTAAAAGGGGGAATCTGTAAGTTAATACAGTAGACAGACAGACAGACAGATAGATAACGGGAGGGTGGAGGGATGGAAAGAAGAGCTCTTCTTTAAAGGAAAATGCTGACCACTGACTGGTAAATGTTGATGAAATGTTATAGTTGCAACATAATCATAGAAAAGACTGATTCGAGCAAGGATCATCAACGATGTGAAGTCTGGGGAGAAACTTCTAGAGAAGAACAAGACATTTACATAATCTTAGTGTACCTCCCCCCAGATGCTTATTGGCGATAAGGGTAAATATAGTTAATTATGCAGCAGAAAAATCAGGCAACGCCTTGACCACATAAGCAAAATTAATTATCACCAATGCAAGGCAGAAGGACATGGGGTCCTCTGAGAAGGCCATGGTACTTCAGTATCATCCTGGCCGGGAATACACGGCCTTAACCTCATCATGAGGAAACCCCAAACTCATATAAGGACCTTTTCTCTTTAAAAAAAA
This sequence comes from Galago senegalensis, assembly GCA_963575145.1. Taxonomy (NCBI): domain Eukaryota; kingdom Metazoa; phylum Chordata; class Mammalia; order Primates; family Galagidae; genus Galago; species Galago senegalensis. The sequence continues at coordinate 24,510 of CAUYTI010048605.1, forward strand.
AAAAAAAAAAAAAAAGGTGGAGGGGGGAGAGCTGTGTATTTTTATAAATGTCAACATCACAAAAGACAAAGCAGATGTCACCAAAGAACTGTTCCCCAATAAAGACTGGAGAGACGTTCTAACCACCAGATGGAAAACGGGATCCTGGACTGGATCTCGTATTGCCAAGAAGGACAATGCTGTAAGGGACAGTATTGGACCAAATGGCGAAAGTGAAATATGGACAGAAGAGTGAAGTGTGGTGTCCATGTTGAACTTCCTGAAACTAATGATAGCACCAGAGTTACAGAAGAAAATCTCATTCTTTGGAAATACACTCGGAAACATTTGGAGGCAACAGGACGTAATGTATGCAAATGAGCCTCAAATGGTTCAGAAAAAAGAGAGAGAATGGGGGAAAGAGAAAAGAGAGAGAGTGAAGAAGAGAAGGGGAATGTTCACAAACAAATGGTAAAAGTAAGTAATGCGAAATTTCAATGAAAAGCAGACTAGTGTACAGGGCACATGGGTGTTCTTTGTATAATACTGTTTTTTTTTTCCAACTTTTCAGTAAGTTTTAAACTCTTTCTAGGCTGGACCCAGGGGCTCACTCCTGTAATCTCAGCACTCTTGGAGGCTGAGGCAGGTGGACTGCTTGTTGAGATCAGGAGTTTCAGACCAGCCTGAGCAAGAGCAACACCCCATCCCTACTAAAAATAGAAAAAAAACTAGCCGGGCATGGTGGTGCACACCTGTAGTCCCAGCTACTGGGGAGGCTGCTGTGAGCCATGGAACTCTACCCAGGGTGACAGAGGGAGACTCTGTCTCAAAAAAAAAAAAAAAAAAAAGAAAAACTATTTCTAAAATAATAAACAAAAATCCTCTTCTCCTGCACAGACCAGTGAATTTTAAATAACATGCACAGTGTTCCTAATTTTATGACAATTTCTGGAAATAGAACCTAAATGTGGAAAAAGTATTCTGTGCAAAGATGTTTGGCACAGCATCAATTACAAAAGCAAAAAAACCCTGAGAATATCAAATGTGGTTTTTAGAAGCCAGAGGAATAGTTAATACAATTACGCTATGTAAAATCAAAAGAACATTATGCAGGATTTAAATGTGTTTACAAAAGTTTGTAACCACTGGAAATATATGGTATAATATAAATAAAACAACAGGATTAAAGTTGATGCAGCGTGACCACCACCAAGTTAAGGAGAAAGACAAAAGGGGAAAAACTCACACAGAAAGGGCCAGAAAGCCAAGAAAATGTCTGCTTTTAGGAGATGGTTTATGGATAATTTTTTTTCCACTTCTACTTTCTATGTATTCCAAATATATAATGCTGATGTAATAATGATATAAAAAGCTTGATTCTTAAAATAACTGGCGAGAAGTAACTAAGTTCTATTTCTTTATAAGTTCTTCAATGGACACCTGTTACACGTGTAAGTAAATAATACTGAACTATGAATATTCAGCTACGCAAATCTAACCTAAGTTTTTTTGACAGAAACTCTCTGTGTTGCCCTGAGTAGAGTGCTATGGCGTCAAAGCTCACAGAAACCTCAAAGTCTAGGGCTCAAGCCATCCTCTTGCCTCAGCCTCCCCAGTAGCTGGGGCTACAGGCACCTGCCACAACACCTGGCTAGGCTAGTTTTTTTCAGAGACGGGGTCTGGAACTCCTGAGCTCAGGCAACCCACGCGCCTAGGGCTTCCAGAAGGCTAAGACGACAGGTGACAGCCACCACAGTCAGCCTTGAACTGTTTTTAGTCACAAAGATGAGAACCAGAGACAGGAAAGTCACACTAGCAGACGGTATCCAAGTGGTGCTTATTTAAAGTTGTGTAAACACACATTCAGGAGCCACTGACGCCTCCTTTCTCCTTTTTTTGAGCCATCAGAGGACAATGTGATTACTGTAGACCATCCAGCCCGTTCCCCTCACCTCACAGGAGGGGAGAAGAGAAGCAATGGGGTGCACAGGGATAAATCCCAGGGCAGGGGACAGTGGCCTCACCCACCCTGAGCTCTAATTTACTGAACTAACTAGCCACATTACTTACCACTCTTGCTCAGATGCTCAGGCGCATATATTCAAGCTGAAAAGTCTTCAATTCAGCCCCACTTCATTTTCTATTCTACAGGTGGCATTGGTCAAGTCCAATTAGACTGGGAGAAGCCCAAAGGACCTGTCTCCACCTGTCCTGTTCATGGTGATGTTCACGGAGACACAGGGATACAGGGGAAAGGGGTGGGGGAGAGAAGAGAGAGGAAGCAGAGAGAGAGAAGGAAGGAGTAAGGGGAGGAAGCAGAGAGAGAGAGAGAAAGAAAGAAGGTGGAGGGAAAGCACCTATGATTTTAAAATTTAGAGACAGTGATCAGAAGTATATGTTTAGTTAATTGAAAGGCTAAAAAAGGAAGAGCGGTGCCTGTGGTTCAAGAAATAGGGTGCTGGCCCCATATACCAGAGGTGGAGGGTTCAAACCCGGCCCTAGCCAAAAGAAGTAAAAAAATAAATAAAATAAAGAAAGGCTAAAAGGAAAACTATAACAGCTCCCGTAGTCGCTTCCAGGCTTTTCTTAAGAGGAGGGAATTAAGAGAACTCTATATGAAAAAAACAAAAGAGGAAGTTTCTAGATTAAATAATTATTACGGCTCAGTTCCTATTTAAGGCCTTCACATTTGTAAGCATTTAATTGTATTTATTTCTCAACGTACCCTGGTTTGAGTAATCTTAAACTTCAACCGAATCTCATATGCTCAGCCAATGAAATAATTAAAATTCTTGTGCCAAGTTGATTTGTATGAAAAAGTCAAACACTTCATTTAAAATGTATGGGAGGCACATTCATAAGAACACACTCATCTCTCATTCAGATTTCCAAATGAATCCATTTAATGACTGCCGATAGCAAAGCAATAGGAATGCCTAGAAGAATAGTTGTACGATTGACAATAACCCCAAGTCCCTGTCCTGTGTTATGAATCAACAATTGTCTCTGAACTTGGGAAAGAAATAAGCGTGCGTTAGCGTCTAGTTCCTTATAACCGGTCTGCACTAAGCTACAAAAAGTGAGCACAATTAAACATACCATTTGAAGAATTCATCAATTTGAATGAATAAAAATAAAGACCTCTATGATTCCATGTTCCTATTCAAGGCAACACAACTCCCAGGGCTGTCTGGTTTTACTATTATTTCTTCTTCTTCACATTTTCATATTATTTATCAGCAAAACAGTTACAATAGTCCTTCAGTCTTGGGTGACAGATGACAAAGCAACATAGTCCCATTCTGAAATATGAATGGCCCTGGGACACGGCTCCAAAAACCAACCGCAATGAGTATGTCACAGAATAAATAATACCCAGCAGCATTATCAAATTCTAAATTAAGCAAGAAAAAGAAGTAGAAATTAAAAAAGAAGGAAAAAGCAAAAAAAAAAAAAAAAAAAAAAAGATGGGGGAAACGTCCAGAAATTTCAACACCTAAATAATAAAAAGTGAAAACTCAGTATCACTATTCTTACTATTCTCCCTTAAAACAAAATATAACACTAGCATTTAGTGCAGGAAAGATGAAATTGTTCTCACCAATGTTAACTAAATCGTCCCCCAGTTTGACCTCTTGTCTCCACCCCCAACTCTCATGTACAAAAACCTCTTGACCGCTAAGTACCTTCTGACACACAAGGGGAAATGGCTCAGGGCCCTGGTGCTGCAGGGAGCCAGATTAAAGGCGTTGTTCTTGATGCATTCAAGGAAGACGGACTTCCAAACCCCTCCAGCAATGTGGAAGAGGACTCTGGACCGAGGTGATTCAATATGTCTATCCTAAACAAAGAGATCACCCACCTGCATGCACAGAATCAAATTCGTTTCAGTGAAAACCAAAATAACAGACCCCTACTGATAACAGCACCACAAAGAGCAAAGACTTCTATAAAAGTAAAAAACAATATGGGTGGAGGGAGGGTGATTGGAGGGATCACCTCTATGGTTTATCTTATAAGGATACAAGTGAATCTTTCTAAGAGTAGAATATAAACGTCTTAACACAGTAACTAAGAAAATGACACAAAGGCTATGTTGCCCAGTTCGATGAAAATATTTCAAATTGTGTATGAAAACACCACACTGTACCCCATGATTGCATTAATGTACACAGTTATCATTTAATTAAAAAAACTACAAAACATCGTTAAAAGAAAGTAAAGTTCTAATAAATGAAAAGGCATCCCATAAAAAAAAAAGTAAAAAACAATAAACCCCAATCTCGTTCAAATGTCATATTCTCATTACAGCCCATCCTGGCCATCCTATCCTATTTAAAACTGTAACCCTCTTTCATACTCCCAGACCCTTTCACTCTGCTTTATTTCTCCATAATGTTATCTCCCTTAAAACACTATATAAGTTGCTCATTTGTTGTATTAATTGCTTATTCCTTACTCCACCCCCCCCCAAAATATAAGTTGTGTCGGGGGTGGGATATTTGTCTGTTTTGTTCAAATACACGCCCCTGTCTGGCACATAACAGATACTCATTAAGTGTCAGTTAAATGAATCATTCATTAAGTTAAACGATTTCTTAAAGCTCTTCTTATTCAAGCAGAAAAGGCAGAAATTAGGCAGGGAATTTTTCAAGAGTTGTAATAGGACAGATAAAGGGTTATTATCTTTACCCTAAAAAGTCTATTTACATTGATTAAACTCCACACACATAAACACAGGTTCTTAAACACTGATTTAGAGATGGGCAAAGAACCTATTGCTAAAAAGCATAACAAACGGTTCACAAACATTTGGAGGAAAAAATCAGCTTGCCCATCCAAACACAAATGAAAATCAGATTCTCTATTTCCTCTGTGTAATTATCAAAGGTCAAAAAACTAATATTCAACACAGTGACAGTGCCATAAGATGGTCATTTCCATCCAATGGGCGTGACATTAAAACAACCACTCCTGAGAAATTTGGAAATGGGACTTGAGAGATTTTTTTTTTAAAGTCCTTATCTCTAATATAGGCATCTCCATTGTGAAAGCTGATTCCAAAAGAAATACTTGGAAATATAGACAAAGATCAAACACAAAATGTTAAACAAAACATTATTCGCCTGCTCGGCGCCTGTGGCTCAAGCGGCTAAGGCGCCAGCCACATACACCTAAGGTGGCAGGTTCGAATCCCCAGCCCGGGCCCGCCAAACAACAATGACGGCTGCAACCAAAAACTGGCTGGGCGTTGTGGCGGGCGCCTGTAGTCCCAGCAACTTGGGAGGCGGAGGCAGGAAACTCGCTTGAGCCCAGGAGTTGGAGGTTGCTGTGAGCTATGATGCCATGGCCCTCTACCCAGGGGGACAGCTTGAGGTTCTGTCTCAAAAAAAAAAAAAAAAAAACATTATTCGCCATAGCAAAATTCCAGAAACAATTCAAAATTGTTATTCGCCGTAGCAAAATTCCAGAAATGTAAACAATTAAAAATGAAGAAATAGTTCAGTCAACTAAGGCATATCCACAAAATCGATTGTTATATATTCTTTAAATATTTATGGTTGGAGGAACTTTATAAAGGCAAAAGACCGCAAATAATTTAATGTTAAGTGAATAACAGCAGGCATAGTCTAATCTGAACCACACACATGGTAAAGGCATGGAAATCAGAAAATGGTAATATCAAGAGTATTTATCGCTGAGTGGTAAGAGTATAAGTGGATTTTAGTTCGAAACTGTATAATTTATAGTTTCATAATTTTTCTTTTTTATTAAAATAAATGGGTTCTACCTTCGGAATCAGCAAAAAATAGTAAATAAAAGAAAGATATCATAAAACTCATTCAGATTTCATACAGTAAAGATTAAACAGTAACAACAAGAAACCCACACCTCTGAATAACATTATATAGTTCTCTCGTTCCAAAATTACTTTATTAAAATTTTTCCCTTGAAATTTCACAGTGAATCTTTTAAGTTTTCGTTTCTAATTTACATAGCCTTGAAAGAAGAACAAGCCTTAAAGAGAAAACATACAATATTAGCACTGTCCCGACGATGAATATAAACAAAAATTGTTCATAATAAATGAATTTTTCAATAAATCAGCCTCACATTAAGAGTCACTAACCACAGTGACCGATCATCCCCTAGGAAAATGCTGAATTATCTATAAAAAAAAAAAAATCTTTATGGATGTCAGAAGAAAAACTACTCAAGCTCTTAGAGGAAACCCTTTTTCTTAATCTGTCCTGGTAGAATCATCATTTAGACTATTCTAAAGCAAATTCAAACATTTAAAACAAAGCTGATGGCTGCGCTCACAGGTGCAGTGCTACAGACTTAACAGGTACACGTGCTCTTTGGAAATCCACAAGGCTGTGTCAATAGAAATACCAGCATCCTCTGCAGATTCCTGACAGCACTGCTCCATAAAATTACACCAGGTCTCTGTCTCAGCCAAGTTTTAGGGCTATCCACAGACGCACTAAGAATGAACATAAAGGTAAAGAAAGAAAATTCAAGCACACCTATTACTTTTCTTTTAAGCTCAAATACATTTCTTAGGGCTAAACATCAGAAGCCAGCTACTGGGATGCCAACCCTCTTTCCTTTATAACTTTTGCTTTGTATCTAGTTCCAGGGGGGAAAATCGTGTTTACAGCAACCACGAAGATGTGGAAAGCAATAAGGAAGATAAATGAAAAAAAAAAAAAAAAGCTGGGTTAAGTTTTAGTCAGAACTTTATTGCCAAGCTACTTTGTTTTATGAGATGAAGAAATCTACTTTTCCCCCATCTCCTCTAGCGTTACATATTGAAAAATGAAAACATGATTAAACGATTTCTTTTAATGTCATCTCATCGTTTATAAAGAGCTTAAGGAAAACAATTTGCATGCAAGCTGAACACACCAAAGAGCTGGGCAGAGTGTGGAACCCAATGTCAGAAACTAAAGTTCAATTTCCAGGCCTAATCAAGTTTCTAAAACAGAAACTCGGTCCTTTTCCTTCCTCACTGATGCTTTGTGATATTCTGTTGTTGTTGGTCTCAGAGTCCGGGTTAAAAATCTTATAAAAATCTTCCGAAATTACTTTATTAAAATTTTTCTCTTTAACTTCAACGTGAAATGTAAACAGTTATAAGATGGGGAAGGCCATTTTTAAAAAACACAAAAATAAAAAGTAAAAAGCAAAAAACAAACAAACAAAAAAAAAGAGATAATTTAATTAATGCTCATTCATTCCAGAAGAAAGAGAAAGATCAGTGGGTCAGAGCTTATAGATTATTTTAACGGTGTGCATTTATGATAAAAGAAATAAGACTTGGCTGAGTGGGGCCTGTGGCTCAAAGGAGTAGGGCACCAGCCCCATATACTGGAGGTAGCAGGTTCAAACCCAGCCCTAGCCAAAAACTGCAAAAAAAATAAAAATAAAAAGACTTGGCATAAAGTAAGGGAACACTGAAGATTGTTAAAAGTCAAAGACATGTGTGATATTTAGATTTGTCCTTGAAATTTGAATTTTCAGCCATTACTATACAGAAAGCAGCAGAGAGCCAAATTCGTCTGTAGAGTAGAATCATTCAGAGATCTCTGCACAATTCCAAGGTCTAGGCCAGGGGTTCTCAACCTGTGGGTCATGACCCCTCTGTAACAATGAAAATACATCCTGCATATCAAATGTTTACATTACGATTCGTAACAGTAGCAAAATTACAGAGGCAGCAATGAAATAATTTTATGGTTGGGGGTCACCACCATGAGGAACTGTATTAAAGGGTGGCGGCATTAGGAGACATTAGGAAGGTTGAGAACCGCTGGTCTGGGCCACACCCCCAATCCTTGAGGGTGTAACCAGAAATCAATGTTTTTGATGCTGTTTTGGGAACCACTGACATAAAGCATAGAAACCAAATAAAATCTGGCACCTTCTTTGAGGTTTGCCATAGATATCGTCCCAGAAAAACTGATTTAAAAATTTAAAAAAAAAGAATAAAAGGAAAAAAAGGAAAGAGACACGAAAAAATCACTAACCCAATACTTAAATCTGGGTCTGCTTCTTAAAGAAAATCCTTGACACGCGTACTGTTGTTTCTGAAGCTGGCTCAACAAGATACTGAAAAAGAAATCATTATAAAGGTACATGGCATCTTGTGCTGACATGAGTTCACACTGCTCAGCACCACTCCTTCGAAAAGGATGCTGATTTGGGGGAGAGAGCGAACTCAAAACAAGGTATGCAGATTCCAAGGTGACTACCAGGACTTTCTAGTGACAACCTGGCAGCAATCAGCGTCTGAGGATGGGAACTCCTTAGCCTCACCTGCCTTTGTGTTTCTTCTCACAGGGGAAAAAGACATGAAAACCCTCTACGCAGGACAAAAATGGAGAAGCACAAGAAAAAAATCCTAAACCCTGTGCTATCGATTTTAAAAAGATCCACCGTAACTGATTTTCTAATGGTACATATTATATAAATACGGCCCCAAAGCTTCTACCCATGACCTAGCATTTTCTTCCCCTTCTATTCCATGTGTCTATCTTATACATCTTTTGTAAAAAAAAAGAAAAAAAGAAATGACTTCAGGTGAATGTGTTCTATTTATACTATTGGTTCATGACATTCAAAGAGTTCATCCTGCACACAGTACCACCTGTGTGCTTGAACCCGCAGAAATCTTAGCTTAAATAAGAACTCTCTCAACCCCAGGGTAGAGTCTAGATTATTTTTAAGCCACCCAAAGGGGAGAACGTCCCAGATACCAGACGACGCCAGGGCCCCTGAGGGACCATCGTGTTTATGAGCAATACGAAATTCAGCTTCAAAGACATCTCTCAGTTTGCCCCACCTTCCCCACAAGGCCATGAACAGTGACGTTGCTACCAGTGGTGGCAGCAAAGGACTCGAGACAGGGAGCCCGTCCTTGGGACTGTGATCACATTCGATTTAAAATACAAGAAAACCATAAAATACGGTGTATCAATTTATGTCCCACACACATGGCCGTGCTCCATGACTGCAGCATAGGATTAAAAACATCAATCTGGACCACTGGTCAAAGACCTAAGGTCGAGCTACACGACATTTTTTTTCCTTGGTGCTGGATTTTACCATTTTGGACGCTGCAACCACATTTACGACCAAGTATCACTCACCTAACTTTTCCTTAAGAGCACATAAAGGTGAAGGGAATACTTCTTTGCAGAACGGATCTGCTGGAGATTAACTTTAGAGGTGTTTCTCTTTCACCCTAAATTTTCTTCGGCCTCTCTCCTGCAGTGAAGTCACAATACATTTGTGACAGAATAACTCCCATGGCAACAGGCTGACATCATAAACACCAGATTAAGACTTGGCTGCAAAGCCAGAGGAGATGATGGGCTAGAATGGAAGCGGCTATAATTCAAACAAATCTCTTCCATAATAGCTATGGGAATACTAAACATTACTGGCCCAGTAAATTGCTTTGGGTCTAAGTGTTCTCTTTTTTGAAGTTTGCCCCGATGTGAAAGTCTCTCTGTAAGTCAGAACCTTAGCATTATTTTAATGTACTGTTCTGTATTTCATAATCTGAGGCGTCAGACACTGGTCTGTTACCATGGGAATGACAGCAGCACAAATACAGGATTACGGCTATCAAGCAGGAGAAAAGAAATTGTGAATAAGCCTCGTTATGTTCAATAATTAGCAGCTACACGGAAAAAAACAAAACCAGGAATTTAGGTTGACGCGTTTATCTCGCTGTTTGAATACAACCCTGAGGGTGTTATTGCTTTAAAATGAGATTCCCACAAACTGCCAGAAACTTCTTGACTAGCAGTTGTTACTCAGTACTATAATTTAAAAACTCTTCCTGTCCATCTCCTTCTTCTCCTATTTTAATTCTTTCCCTGCAAAAGACTGGTATCTACTGGATAACATATAACATCCCAGATGGGGTCTGGTATCTTGAGCCAACATATCAGCAGAAAAGCCCAGAAGAGCTGGACCTTGCCAGCCCCTCTGTCTCAGTTAACTGCAAAAGGAACAACTTCCAAGGACATGAAAGCCTGGCTAAGCATGAGGCCACTTCTCCAATTAAAGAGAAGCAGAGGATGAAGGCTGCTTCATTTAAAAGCACTACCTAGAGTTCTATTGCTAAAAAAATGACGTGTAACCTCAGCAGGTCTTCCTTGAGTTTCAGTTTCATCATTTTTCTTTTTTTTTTGGAAGATTTTTGGCCAGGGCTGGGTTTGAACCCACCACCTCTGGCATATGGAGCTGGCGCCCCACTCCTTTGAGCCACAGGTGCCACCCAGTTTCATCATTTTTCAAGTAAAAACTACAGAACATGTAAGTCTTACTTGGACCAACACGTAAGCCACGTAGGCCTCTATTTATTTTTATCTTCTAAAGCAATAAGAAGGGACATTGTACTCTGATGTTTCGATTAACAACTACGGAAGTGTTCCATACAGTTAGAAATTGTCCTCAACGGGGCACACACCTTTACTAATTGTAGGAAAAAGTAACAAAGTGATGGATAAAGATTTTGAGACTACCAAAGACTGCTAAAGCGATACTACTCTAAACCAAAGACTACCTCCAAATGCAGAGGTGCTAGACCAACCTCACAGCATCACGTCCTCGTGAGCATTTGGGGAAACGGGCATGTAGCTAGATCTTGGGCGTCCCGTGGAATCACCCACCCTCTCTGTAAGAGCAGCATTACTCATGATCTTATACACATTGGGTAACAGGAACGAAACCTGAGTCCACACATAAGCCAGCAATTACCGACGGAGATCAACAGCTCCCTGGCCCTCGCGCCAACTTCGCAAATCCCCCTTCCAGGAGGTTTCTGCATCCCATAGCAATGGCCCACACATCATGGGAAGAAAGTAATTTTAGAACGTGCCATCCAAATTAACTGGTCATGAATAGGCTCTGATTAAAATATAAAGGGCTTTTAAAATAATTTAAAATGATTCACTGGAACTAATTTGGAGATATTTTAATCTCTGAACGCACGGTGAACTGTGGTCTCCGTTGGCCCCAGCCTCTCCGTAGAGAGGGACATTTCTAGCTAGGCCTTGTGACACGGGCTAAGAGGTATTTGAGCCACACAAACTAAAATGCCCACGCCTGCATTTTCCCCTGCCTCTTCTGACTTACGTCTCTCCAGCTAACGCACAGTTCCCTTCCACTTTCAAAACCAGACTGTGTCTATTTCCCTTTCCCAGTGGACACTGCTCAGCCACTTACTAGGCCAGATAGCTAAATAATTCTGAATACAACAACGCGATAATAATTTAAAGAAGTCACATGAGATCAAACAATCTCTGCTTACATTCTTGGGTCGTCTGTTTAAATTCCATTTTACATTAAACAAAAGAAGATTTTCTCAACTGAATATTCCAAACTAACATATGTAGTATTTAGAGGGGTTCGAATTAGGCCACTTGTGAAACCTAAGCTGCACTTCACTAGGCCTTTCCACTGTGACTATGAAGTTCAAGGACAAGGCTGCTGCCTTGCAAAGTGCCTTCTTAGACCCACTACAGATTCCTTCACAAAATCCTTGGGCGCCTGGTCTCCAAGATTCCCTGAATCTCAGCCAAAGACACTCCAGATAACAGGAGGAGAGAGCCGGTTTCTATTTTCCTACATTCTAGACATTGCTTTTTCTTTCTCAATCTTCGGCTAAAGAGCTGAAACTGGAAAGAAGAAGTGAGGAACGAAATCTATATATGAAAACACTTTTGCTAAGCACAGATATTCCCTGATGTAATCTTCCCAACAATACGACGAGGGAGATATTATTATACCTACTTAATAAATGAAACTGGGGAAGAAAAGGATATCCAATTGACCCATCATACAATTAGTAACAGAAGAGTGGAATTCAAACCTAACACAACTCGAAAAAACCCAGTTCTCTCTGCTGTATCCTTATTAAATGAAATCTAATCTTCTTGAAAGCAGGAACCCTTATCTTTTTATTCTTCCGTGTAATCTCACAGCCCGCACACACAAAGAGGGCTTCAAACATGTGTAGGTAAAAGAGGCAAAGTCCTTCTGGGAAATCGTCTCGTTTCTTTGGCCAAGCAACACCCCCTCCAATACGAGAGCAGAGAAGACAGAAAAGACATGAAAAATAAAACTTACTACCACAGCATCAGAGATGAGGAATGGAACCCCCAAATCCACCCATTCTGAAGTTGATGTATCCAAGCATCAGACTGTCACTTACCTAAAAGAAAAGAGGAGAGAAAACACCATTATTGTAAATGTATGCTTTTACCTCTTAGAAACTTTGTCTACTAAAATATTAAAATATCTTTGATTTTTACACTCAACGTATCTTGAGCACAACGGTCAAAGAAGAGCAATTTTTCCACATTCCTCAATTTCTCAAAGCCACTTCTCATTCTTTATTACTATTTAAATTCCATTTTTTTCTCACCTTAACCTAGAATAGTCCTTTTTTTTTTGAGATGATGAAATATCTTTAAAAGATTGATGACTCCTCTCTCCAGAAAATTACATGCAGACACCTCTTTCATATGGCTTCAGCAGGCTCACCGTCCACCTGTAGTTTTCCGCTGACCTACACCATGAACTTCAGATAGGAGACGGGGCTGTAGAATACCCCTGACTCTTAAACATGCTTCACGTTCGCTTCAGAAACCCACGCAAACTTTACATTCCTAAAATTGCATGTGATAGACGGGCAAAATTCTGCACCCAGAAATCAGAAAATGAGCACCCCTTTTAACTAGAAAGGACATATCAACAACAACCAAAAAAAAAAAAAAAAACTGGTCGATACTAGGTGACGAAGTCTTTAGAAATAGCAAAGAAATGCCAGTTATTTAGATACCAATGAGATCTGCTGCCTGTAAAATAACAAATTCAAATAAATGAAAAACAAGCCAAATAAAGAGTTACCAGGAGAGCCTAAAAAGGAAAAGCTGTGTGTATGTGCCTGTGTGTGTTGTATGTTTGGGGATGGGGCAAGTTCTACCAGAAGTTTTATGATAATAAAACACAAAAGTTCTACAAGTAAAACAGGGTGGATTTGTTACATGACTCTACAAAACAGAACAAAACAAAAAGTCCAGAAACTGACCCAAGTATACACAGAAAATTGGTATATGTTAAGGGAATATCTCAAAGGGAGAAAAGATGAACTTTTTAATAAATGATGTTTGGACAACTGGATAGCCACTGGAAAAAAAAATTAAGTTCCATCCACACCTCATGTTATATGTCAGGACATACAGATGGATAGACACATATTATCATTAGCAAATGAGCATATAAATATCATATGTCATCAGGGAAAACAAAACAGAAAGGAAATATCACCACACAACTATTAGCATGGCCAAAATACATAACAGACACACTCAGTGTTGGTGAGGACATGGTGCAGTGGGAGCTCCCAGGCATGGCTGGCAGAAAAGCAGAATGGTACAGCCTCCTTGGACAACAGTTTGGCAGTTTCTTACGAAAATAAACAACCTCTTACTATACGATTCAGCAATCACACTCTTTGGTATTTACCCAAAAGAACTGAAAACTTATGTCCACACAGAAACCTACACACAGATGTTTATAAGAGTGCTATTCATAATTGCCAAGACTTGGAAGCAACCGACGTATCTGCCGGTAGATGAAGGGTAAATAAACTGGGGCACATCCAGACAATGGAATAGCGCTCTGTGCTAAAAAGAAAGGCGCTAGCAAGCCAGGAGCAGACGTGGAGGAACCTTAAAGGCAATTACTAAGCATAGAAGCCAAACTGGAAAAGCTCCCCACTGCGAGAGATTCCAACTCTATGACATTCTGAAAGATGCAAACGATGGAGATGGTGGAAAGATCAGCGGCTGCCAGGGATAGAAGGGAGAAAGGGATGAATTGGCTAAGGGCAGAGGATTTCTAAGGCAGTCAGAATACTCTGCATTATTTCCAGTGAAAGGGATGACAATTAAGTCCGCGAACTCATCCTCGTGCCACATACCCCAGTGCTGAATCACACCATGTCCTCCCCCTGGCCATCTGGTGACTGTAGTGGTATTTGGCAAGAGGTACGCAGCACTCTTTTTCCCCAGGATGAATGTGAGAACTTAACTGTCTGACTTCTTACATGTCATTATACATCTGTTCAAATCCACAGAATGTACCCACCGAGAGTGAACTTGAACATGAACTGTGGCCTCTGGGCAGTAATGATGTGTCGGGGCAGGTTCATCGTTTGTAACTAGTGTACCAACCCCGGGGAGGATGATGGCAAAGGGGCAACAAGCAAATCTCTGTACTTTCCTCTTAACTTTGCTGGTGATGTAAAACCAGTCCTTAAAAAGAACCCAACTCCTCCTCCCTGTCCCACCAAACCCACATACCCGTTTAAAGAAAACTTAAGGGGCAGTGCCTGTGGCTGAAAAGAGTAGGGCGCCAGCCCCAAATGCCAAAGTGGGGGGTTCAAACCCAGACCCAGCCAAAAGCAAAAAAAAAGAAAGAAAGAAAAAGAAAACTTAAATAAATTTCATTACAAACAGGGAGAAAACGGCAGCTCTACAAACAATAAAACCTTAATAAAAATTTATTTTAAAAAACAAAAACCTTGAACACAGAGAAAAAAGTAACCATTGGCCAAAAGACAAATGGCATAATTGGGGGGGAGGGAGTTGCAATTTATCACAGATAAGGGGACAGTATGCCTATCATACCAAGAGCTCTTTAAAAATCTAAAAGAAAAACACCAGAATCCCTATTGGAAATTAGGCAAAAGACATATATACAGGTGGAGAATATACAGAGTGAGTAAAAATGGCCCCAAATACATGAATGGATGTTCAACTTTACTCATAATAAGAGACATATATTCATTTTTCTCTGGTTGGATTGGCAAAAATCTGAAAGTTTGACTGCATACTCTGTGGATGAGGCGGAGGGGAAATGGCACCTTTGTATACAGCTGGTGAGACGGCAGAAGGGTGCGAAGCCTTCAGAGGGGACTTGGCAGGTTCTGGCAGAGACACAGAAGATTTATACCTCTGCACAGAGGCGGTAAAAATATAACTCAGTGGAGAAAAGATGGACTCCTCAATAAATGGTGCCGATGGAACCCCAACTGATAAATGTACAAAGGATGAGGGAAGTAGAAAATCATTCCGCAGACATCACAGGCAAGAATGGACACACATGACAAAGGGGGAAACAGGAACTTGGCCCTGGAGAACCATAACAGACACTACCTCGGCCACATGACTGAAGTTCACGTCACCAATAACAGGGCAAATGTCATTACCGCCTTCCCTACTCTATGCACTGAAAGAACAGAAATCATGTTCTTGCAAACAAACGCCTACAAATTAAACCATGAGAACACATCAGAGAAATCCAAACTCAGGGACATTCTTCAAAATATCTGGCCAGTGCTCTCTGAAAGCATCAAGGTCATCCAAAGATAAAGACAGACTGAAAAACAGTCCCAGATTCGTTAAGGAGACACGACAAGTCAACATGATGTGTAATCCTCAATGCAGCAAAAGGTTACTGGTGGGACAACTGGTAAAATCTGAATGAAGTATGGAGATAATACTATTGAACCATTTAAATTTTCTGATGTACTATGGAGAATCTGGCCAATGGGACTCTGGGGCACTGATTGTACAACTTCTTTCCCTTGGGAGTCAGTCTCAAATTAGTTTTTTAGAGTTCAAATTTGATTTTAAAATTTTAAAAGTAAGTGTCATGTCTCAGCAAAGAAAAAAAAAGGGGGGAATGCTTTTTTAAAAAGCATCAAGGAGATAACCGGATATCCACACAGGAAAAAAAATAAAATTAGATCTCTACTACATACCATACAAACACTTCTCATGGGTTAACTGAAAGTAAAAACAAAACTCTGAAATACTTTGTAAAGAAAGAGAGAGTACATTTTCATGACCTTGGAAGTAGGGAAGACTTTTAAAATGAGACCCAAAAAGCACAAAGCATAAGGTCAAATATCGAGGCTGCCTATGTTAAAATTAAGAACTGCTATACAACCAAAAAAGCATGATCGGGGGCGGCGCCTGTGGCTCAAAGGAGTAGGGTTCCCAAGTGGCAGGTTCAAACCCAGCCCAGGCCAAAAACTGCAAAAAAAAAAAAAAAAAAAAAAGATAGCATAAACAAAGTAAAAGAAAAAAAATCAAAACAAGCAACAGATTTGAAATGCAAATAACCAGCAAAGGATTAGTATGCAGAACATAAAAGAATTTCTCCATATCAAAAAGAAAGGCAAAACAACCCAACAGAAAGACAGACAAAGGATCTGATCAGACGACTGATGGAAGGGAAAATTTCAAAAGGCCAATAAATCTGACGTGATACCTCCAACGTCAGGGAAACACAGATTAAAACAAGGAGATATGTTCTAACTACCATCGAATTGGCAGGGATTTTATTTTCTGGCAATATGGGTGCTGGAGCAGTGGTGAAGCTGAGGGAGCACCTCCCACGGAACCAGGGGACCAGCCATGAGCAAAACCCATGCAAGAGAGCTCACCTGCAGAGCCAGCTCAGCTACCCAGGAGAGCTAAGGGTGCCCCAAGCAGCTCCACTTCCAGGGATCGGCCTAGAAAAATTCCTACCTGCCTTTAGAAGTGGGAGACTGTACAAGAATGTGCATCCTCTCATGGGAAAGAACAGTCAAAAACTCTGAACAACCGAGAAGCCGGTCAGCAGGAGAAGGAATAAACAACGGTATGTTTAGAAAGCAGGGGAAATATGGAACCAGAGATCCATGACCAAATTCCGAAAATAAGGGTGAAAGTAAAAAGCCAACTTCAGAATATGGCAGCATGACAGTATTTGTACCGTTATGTGTAATATTTTATTTAAAACCTGCAAAAATACTGCACCCTATATGTAGATACACGTTTGTAGGAAATGCCTAAAATAGTCATGGGACTGATAGATGCTGAGTTCAGGTTTAGAGTTTAACCTCTAGGGGGAAGATGGGGAAGGAGGGAAGGGAGGGGGCATCGGGAATAGTGGGGGTTGGTTGCAAACATGGCAGGGTGTTAAGCTTTGACAAAGCCAGTTTCCTATACTTGCATTATTTCCTATAAGCCTTTCTAGAAATATGAACTACATAATTTCACGAGGCATGTGCACCGTACAAACATAGGCCTTCACTATTAAATGACTCACCAATTGGACTTGCTTGATTCTGATTGGTTTTTTTCCAGTTTCCTCATCAAGACATCTTTTCTCCTTGATCTTATATTAGTAGAAAAAAACGTAAGGGGTATCTTTAGACCCTCCATTCTATAATTAGGGCTGCCTTGTTGTTTCCTTCACAACACCCAAATATTTCCTCCCTCATCATTCACAGATTCAGCTCCTTCCTTCGAGATTCAGAAAATGTTTAACCAAGTCCCTTAGAACACACTAAACCCCGGACTATATCGAAGGTGGTTAGGATATTTTAAAGAGGGTTGATTTTAAAAACAAACTCCAAATCAGTTGCAATGCCGTTAATGGAGATTAAATAACTAAATCCCATTCTCTGTAATAAAGACCAGGTGATACATCACGATGTTTACATACTGAGAAGTGATAGTCACCTTGAAAAATCCCCTCGGCCGAGGAAGCATGGTAAAAATAGTGTCGGGGATATATATATAAGACAGGTGCTTCGCCACATCACATCACTCTGCAGTATTGGGTTAGCCTGCTGTTGACGTTCACCAGAAATAACTGTCAGGATTCCCCCCCGGAAGGTCCACAGCACAAGCCTTAGACATGTTACCACGTTTGGGTGGAGGGTTAATAAAAAGATCCCATTCACCTCTTTGCTGAAAGGCTGCCTTAGTGGCCAATAATGTTAACCATGAGGAAAGGCAGCTGAATCCCCTTCTCTCCTGGATTAATTTTGCAAGGAAAAGAGACTGTAGTTTTATGGTTTCTTTCGTTCTTTTTTTTTTTTTTTAATTTATTGTTGGGGATTCATGGAAGGTACAAGAAACCAGGTTTCACGGATTGCATTTGTTAGGTAAAGCCCCTCTTACAATCGTGTCTTGCCCCCAAAGTTTTATGCTTTCTTAAACTTAGCTTATGTTGTTCAGGCTGAAACACTGGGTCAGTTCAATGGAAATCCACCAGCACCGTGATAAAAAAGGAACCAAAGCTCAGGGATATGGAGCGTGGGCCAGCAGCATCTCCATGCAGAAAGGCCAGAGCCATCCATCATTTTCATCGAGTGCAGCTGAAGGATGAGATACCCACCCACCAATCCGATGTTCTACCTTACCAAGGTTTCAAAAACCCAGCCAAGAGGACCGCTGTTATTTCCAACTTAACTTTGAAATGACAGGCTACCATCTTCCTTTTAGTGTACTGAAGTAGGATGAGCAATCTCAGATGCCAAAAAATGCCACTAATTAGCAAATGCCTGAAATGCGCTCTCCTTGTGCTGAAAAGATGATAGGGGAGGGGTGCACTTGGCACTTGCCTGTGGGCTTAGAAACGAAATGACAGGTTTCACCTCTAAGCAAATTTTCAATCAAACAGATGCCTTTTAAGAAATAAAACTTTAAAGGAGGTGGTAAATGTCTGCACTGGCAACAGCTTAAACAAAAGTGCCACTGTTTCTTATTTTTACACGTGAACGTTGGGAACGGGAATGACAGAATGACGTCCTCTTAAAAAAAAAAAAAAAAACACTCTGATGTATTAACTTCCCTCTGCCTAAAGAAAATGTGTCAATTTTAGTTCCTCAAACAACAGTTTTTTTTCCCCCTAAGCACAATAGCTCATTTTCTTTATACTACAGCTAGTTGGCTGTCCCTGATCAGCTGAAATCCCTGCACAGTTCAAGATCTGGGACTGAAACCAAAAGGAATAAATCAATGAAAGCCCGGACTTCCATCCCACTATGCCAACACTCTCCTCAGATGCACAGCAGCCAAGAGCTGTAGGGAAGTTCACAACTGTGTTGGTCACTGATCTAAAATCACATGACAGAGGAGGCTATGTCCTCCATCATAATCCTGGGAAACCTGGCCGAGTCCTCCTTTTACTAGACCATGTTACATCCCCAAGGTCCTACCCAGCTCCTCCTTCCCTTACTCATAACCAGCCCTAAGACACCCACTTCTTAGGTGGAAGGGCTCCCAAACAGCCCAGACTTGGAGATAAAAGAAGCCAGTGTTATTTCATCACGCAGAAGCTGGGGGCAGAGGGAGAGATGATGTTGGCCAGAAAATACTTACTCCGACAGAAAAGTTACACTTTTGATATTGTTCCAGAAAGAGGATATTGGCAGGATCCTCAAAATTTCGTGCTTTCTGCTGCTACTGAAATGGAATAGATTTTCATTCTAATCCAGTACTATGAAAGAAAACAAAAGCCTACAGATTGGCCAATACCAACTCTAGTTGCCCAGAGTCACATATCATCAGACCAAAGGGGTCACAAACAGGAGCCCAGGCGGCTAGAAAGTGGGGGAAGAGATGAACAAGGGACTTTTTTTAAATGCTAATCTAATGAGAAAGCACAAAGGAACCCACCTGAGCAGAAGTCTTCAAAAGCTAGACCCAGAGAAGGAAGAAAGAGGCTTAAAGGGAAAACTCATCAACCAGTCAAAAATATAATAAAGCAAAACTCAACTTCAATTTCTCTAAGAACTCTGGCGGGTTTGGCACTCAAAGAAGACATTTCAGCACCCCTCTATGTAACATACAAAGAAAATGTAAAATCCACACAGCTCACAGTCAGGGAAGCAATTGCCAGGTAGGGCTAATCCCCAAACAAGCTTGCTTAAGAAATGCCATTCTCCAGTTTATCCCTTCTTTGTTTTTGCGATTTTTTTTTTGTTTTACTTTTTTTTTCTTTCTTTTCTTTCATTGTTAAATATTAGCACGGCAAAGAAAGGGAATCTTGAAAAACAATCTTCATTCACTCAAGGGGCTTAATCTAGTCCTCTTGAATCCGAGTGGCCCACCAAGATAAAAGACATCGGAATTAGGGGTTTTAATGAAGCAGTAGGCCCCCTAGTAACTGGGGAGAAGGACGGGAAAGGTGCTAAAAATCTGACCTGGTGGCAAAGAATAAAAAAGTCAAAATAACCCATGGGGCACGCATGCCGTTTTAAGGTATCTGAGCTCTCTTAACCCTCCACCCAGTCTTCCTCAGTGAATGCTTCCATATGCTTGAAGAAAAAAAGAATTCACTTAGCCTGCTCCCAGATATATGCATTAGGGCAGGGATAAATTTCAAGCTGGCAAAAGTCCAAATCCAACAGTTGCAGCTGTAGTAGCTGCCTTGTTTACAAAGCAATTCAGGAAGCTTTTAGAGGGCAGAGTGCACCAGACAGAAGGGGCTCTGTAAGCAAAACATGGATGGATCCCAATGCATTCAGAACAGGCAACACATCTGTTCCCAGGTCCCCCTTGGAAACAAGCCGCCTCCGAATCCAAGTCAACCAACCTCTACTGCTCATGTTTTTTCAGGAAAGCGTATCTACTTAAGCACTCAAATCAAAATTATACGCTGGTGGTTATTGGGCTCTTGGGCCATCCCAACATCCCAACCAAAACACTAAAAACAAGGAGCGGCAACAATGTTGTGAGCAGACTCAAATCAGCTCTGACCAGGCTGGTCTTCCATGCCCATTAACATAGGGGGCCAGGCATAAATACGCCCTCTATTACCGTGTTAAGGCTGTTATGAACCTGGCTTCTCAGCTTCTCTCCGATAGTATCTACATCCAGGACAATTATTTGGGAAAAAAATAAATCTCACAATCAACCTTGGTTACCCTTGTTACTCCCCTACGTCCGACTTTCACTAATCTAATTTGACTCCTCTCCCGTAGTCCTTTCCAATGTGGTGCCCTTGCCAGTTTCCTTTTCCCGCCACAATATAATTCAGAATCCCTTTCTAAGAAACAAATATCCCATGCGGTGGGAAGAGGTAGAATGGGGATAGGGAAAGGGGAACAAGAAAAAAGGCTAAGAAAGAAGGCTGAGTATGGGCGGCGCCTGTGGCTCAAAGGAGTAGGGCACCGACCCCATATACTGCAGGTGGTGGGTTCAAACCCAGCGCCGGCCAAAAACTGAAAAAAAAAAAAAAGCTGAATACCTGATGCCTGTTTAAAGTTTTAAAAAATGTGCAGTGATGAGATGGATGAGAATATAACCGGAACAGATGGTGGCATAAAAGGCAGAAAGGTGTTTTTAGATGTTTAAAAGGTGGGAGGTGAGATTTAATTAAGAGAGATAATACCCAAACACAAAAGAGAAGGAGGAGAAAAAGATGAGGTCACAGATAAGTTTAACACAGAGCTTAAAACAGTAAAAAGGCAAGTGAAACCTGTACGAGAGAGTGGGGCTCGCCTAGAGCACAGTGGGGCTCGCGTACTTAGAACCATGAGATGGCACCCAACTTTTCTTCTGTGGGAGCTCTGGGGGGAATAGTTGACAGAGCCACAGCCAAAAGACAATCATAATCCAGTTTCTCCATGGCCGTAAAAGCGAATCTCCGGAACTTAAACGAAAATCATATACCCTGACGACAAAACACTCCAGATTTACGGTGGGAGTCAATGTCAAGCATAAAATCTTAACTCTGTCTTTGTGCGTGCAGCGCCTAGACAGTAAATCAGCAGGGAGCCCACCCCCCCACCCCCGCTCTGCCACACCTCTCCCTGTGTAATTACACATATTAATTACATGTGTAATCACATATATTAACAACAACTAGTCTACAGTGGCCATGGATTCGTGTAAACCCAATCAGGGAAAACTAGAGTATTTGCATAAAACTTGTAATGAAAAATATAACGACTGCACTAACAAGATGGGGAGAGGAATGCATATCTGTGACAAACTGTTTGTGTCAAGAGGAATAGAAAGTGATTCTCTTTCCTGAACATTATTTCAGGCCCATTTAACACAATCTGTACCACTCAACGAATGTGCGGTTATCCTCCACTCTATCAAATCAGGTTTGGATAATGTTCCTGACTTCAGATCAAATTTCATTACTATATTTAGTTATGGAATGATAGGAAAGGTTTAACATTTTAAACTTAATAAAAAACTGGAATATGCTAAGAATTAGGAGAGCTTCATTACATTCCACTTTTGGTGACCCCCTACAGTCTCGGATTTAATTTCATCCTTACAATCAATGATGAAGGAAAAAGTACAATTCTTTGTGGTCCAAAAAAAAAAAAGTGCAAGAAAGTGAAAATTCTATTTTAGGAGAGTTTCACAAAAGCCAAGTTCATCAGTCATCTGCTGCCTGCAATATCATATTCCCTCATGGACAAACTGGGGCTCCCTAAGTTAGTGGAGTCCCATTTGTCCAAATAGAACCCAAGTTTGATAAAATCAAATACAAAGTCAATTAAAACAGAGAAAAGGCATTGAACTCAAATAATAACTTAAGACTGAAATTAGTTCACTTCATTCTATTTGTCTGATTTTTACCAAGCGCCTCTTGACCAGACTAAAACAAAAATTTTTTATAAAACTATTGGCTCGGTGCCTGTGACTCAACCAGCTAAGGCGCCAGCCACATACACCTAAGGTGGCAGGTTCAAATCCCCAGCCCAGCCCGCCAAACAATAATGATGGCTGCAACCAAAAAATGGCCAGGCGTTGTGGTGGGCGCCTGTAGTCCCAGCTACTTGGGAGGCTGAGGCAGGAGACTCGCTTGAGCCCAGGAG
>CAUYTI010048606.1:0-25231 GCA_963575145.1 Galago senegalensis
AGCCTTCCTCAAGAGAACAGAAAGAGAGGAGGTCAGCAACTTCATGGGACATCTCAAGCAACTGAAAAAGGAAGAACCTTCCAACCCAAACCCAGCAGAGGAAAAGAATTAGCCAAAATTAGAGCACAATTAAATGAAATCAAAAACAAAAGAATTATTCAGAAGATCAGTGAATCAATAAGTTGGTTTTTTGAAAAGTTTAACAAAACTGGATCTTAAAATGAAGTTCTATTCTCAGGATATCAACCCAGTAAAGTAAATGTAAGTGAAGTCATTAATAGTTGCATAAAATGTTTCTAGTCCAGGCTGGACCTGTGTCAGTTGCTACAAGGGACACAGGGAGACTGAGCCTGAATGCACAGAGTTCACGCTTTCATGGGGAGAAAGATAGTGGGATGATTCTGTTCAGACGGCCTGAGGAAGAGTAAGCTGGGTTCACAATGGAAGCACAGGCTGTTGGGGCTCAGATGAAGAAACAATTAATTCTGATTAAGGAGACAGTAAAAATTCCACAGAGGCAGGTACCGTTCCTGCTGGACTTGGAAAAGGGAGAATCCTCAGATATTCAGAAATCTGTCTCTTTATTTGCTACCCCAAATGATAACATTAACTAGTTTTTTGAGCTATTCCATGTTCTTATTTATGAAGTGTTAGAAACCATTGATAGTTTTTTAAAGAAAAACCTATGTTTAACGTCTATCTTTCATAATACAGACTTTTCAGAATCCAAGTGATTTGTATATTCTGTGATTTTTAAAATAGCTTTGCTTAAAAGTTAATTTTTTTTTGGCCATTTTGAATTGCACAAGATTTTATACACAACTTTAATTGAATTAGCAACCTGCCAAATTTTCGGTTCCCTGTGTTTGTCTGTTTCCCTTTGAATTCTGTCCAAATTCTTCAAACATCAGTGCTCATTCTAAATGCTTCAAATTTCTAAAGAGAGTCAATCAAATCAAGTTCTTAAAGTCATCTAGACTCCATAGGATAATTTCTTAATTTTAGCTTTCAAAGAATCCTTTTTTTTCTTTTTTGTTTTCCTTATTGGCACAACAGATATGCTTATCTGAGAATTGTATAAACATGGATATCATCAATCCAGTAGTTCAAATCCAGTTTACCCAAAATGTATGTGTTAATATCAACCAAGAATTAGTGACTGGTAAGAAAATAGTTACCCACTGAAAGTCCATATTCTGAATAGAAAGCGTTAGTTAAAACTAATTATAATACACATTCAATATATATTTTACTACATATAAATTATACTTTAGTACTCAAGGTAATTAAAAAGACCAAGTTGGGATATATTCTTTTTAGCTATCTTAAGATAGCTAAAGTTCAGGTATCTTAAAGTTCAGGTAAAATGCTTCTTTCTCTTTGTTTTAAAGAACACTCAAGAGATACCATCTGGACTTACAGATTGCTTTGTACAAAGATTTTCAATTATAGACTTGATTTCTATAATAAATTTAGGACTATTAACATGTCTTTTTTTTTTTTTTTCTATTTGGTTTTGCTTTTCCAGGAATCCAAACATGCCGTTGAGGTTGTTGACATTATTGATGTAAAGTTGTTATAATTCCTCTAATTATCTACGTAATGTTTTGGGGGCCCAGGCTGTGCTAACAAACCAACTCACTGAAAGAAAAACAAACAAAGAAACTTGATTTGTGGCATTTTTCAGTTTCCATGCTACGGCCCATATCCAAGTTTTATAGGAGGCAAGAAATACTTACATCTGCTGGCCTGGGTGGGTATGAGGTGGTTCCAGTGTACGTACCACTACCCTAATTAGAATGAAACTGTGATGTGGGCATTGAATCTTTTTCATGCTTAGTTTTATTAGTTTGCTAGAGTTAATTCAATTTCCTTAGTTATCTTCAAGCACCAACTTCTTAACTCGGTTTTCTTGCTTTTCCTCTGTTTGCACACGTTCTCTATTTCAGTGATCCCTCTGCTTGGTTATTTCATTCATTCTTCATCGTTAGATTGAAAGTACTGATTTTTTCCAATGCCTTAGAGCATTGATTTGATTATTGATTTTAAACTTTCCTATTTTTCTTGATGTAGGCTTTTAAGACAGTAGACATTCTGCTAGACATGTTATTAACTGTATCCCAAAAGTTTTGTTGTATAATATTTTTATTAACATTCAGCTTGAAAGACTTTCTCATTTCCACTGTGATTTTTGTTTTCACTCAGAGGTCATTTAGAATTATGTTATTTAGGTTCTAGACCCATGAGATCTTCTATTTATATTTTTGTTATTGATTCTAACTTAATTTCATTTTGATTAGAGTTTATATTCTAAATGTCTTAGCTCAGCTTCCTGTAACAGACATGCTACGGATTGAGCGTCTTATAAACCACAGAAATTTATTTCCCACAGCCCTGTATCCTGGACGTGCAAGACCAGGGTGTCAGCACGGTGCTCTGGTGAGGACCCTCTTCTGGTTTGCTCCCTTCAGATTTCTCAGACCTCACATGAAGCAGAAGGGAGAGGGAAGCAGGAGCTCTCTTCCACTCTCATATGGGCAAAAACCCCATGGACCAGGTCTCCACCCTGTGACCTCATCCACCCAAGGCCTCACCTACTGACACCGTCACAGGGAGGTTGGAGTGCGGGAAGGATTTCAGCACAGGAATTTTAAAGGGATCGAATATTCAGTCTCTGACACTGAGTTTATTTTCCTCTCTGGCTCAGCGTGTTGCTTTGCCTTTCCCCTTCTTTTTCCTAGGTTTCTGAAGTGGGAGTTGAGATGATTCACATGGGACTTTTCTGTTGTATGGATTTAGTGGTTTACATTTTTCTCTGAGCCCTTCTTTAGCTATGCCGCACTAATTTTGATCTTTTCGTTTTCATTCAGTTCATTGTGTATTTTCTTTGTTAATTTCCCTTGGGACTTTGACTTGCACATTGTTTAGAAGAGTTTCCAACAGTTTGGAGCTTTCGCTGTCATCTCTCTGTAATTGATTTCTAGTTAACCGTTTGTGTTTGGAGAACTCACTCTGTATTATTTCAGTTCTTTTAAACATTGCGGTTTGTTTTATAAGCAGGACATGTCTGTCTTGATATGGCCCAGGGATATAAGAAGAACTTGTATTCTGATGCTGTGGGGTAGAAGGGTCTCTAAATACCCATTTGGGACTCTTGGTGGAGTAGTTCTTCTCTATCCTTATTCATTTGCGAGCCAGTTGTCTTACTTATTTAAGAGAGATTGTCACTTTAATGGCTTTAATTGTGGGTCTGTCTGTTTCTCTTCCAGTTCTATCAGTTTTTACTTCACATATTTTCTGCTTTTTTTGTTTTCTGTTTTTTTTTTTTCTTGTTGTTTTTGATGGCTGGACTCTTTGTCCCACTCCGAATCTGGAAATTTTCTTTGCTATTGCTTCATCTTTGATTCATAGTTGTGCGACATGTATTTTTGATCCTTTTACTTTGAACCTACTTATGTCATTATATTTGAATTGAGTTTCTTATAGATAATATATATTGTGAAATAGAAAATAACTGAGAAGGTTAGGGTGGCTCATTTTTCCACCATAAATTTGATATTTCTTTAATAGCTCCTGTACTTAAAAAGAGCTTTTTCTACCTCCTCCTTTCTGAGGAACAAAAAAATAATGAAATATGCAAATGCTCATAATCTGATGTGTTTACATGGTAAAGGTGCTAATAGTAGCCTAATTTCACAACATAATGATCAAAAGTATAGAAACAATGATTGGCAAATGGTTTAATCAGCAAATAATGAAAAATGTAAACTGAGCAATAAGTTCACAGTTCTTTCTTTCCTGATTGAATATGTCTTAATTGCAGGCATTGTGCACTGGAAATGATGCCTTAATGGATAAGTATTTTTCCAGTGATATTTTAGGAACCATTCCTTCTTACCAGTTAATACCATATGACATAGTGTGCATGTAATTCAATCATTTAATTTAAGGGAAATGTCCTTTCCTAAAATAGCCTACAATGCTATTTTTATTTTTGTCAGATCTCACATGCTTTTTTTTTGTCATTGAAGAGGCCACAGTTTTGGCTGTGAGGGGAAAGGTTGGGGGGAAGAATTATGTCAGGAAAACGGGCAGATGCCTAAAGCATTGTGAGGATGCCTACAGCATTGCTGAGCAATAGTTTGTGGCATGTTAAATAGCCATGGTCTTAATTAATACTTATCAATAATGAACTTAAAATAACTCAAAACTAACCTTTAATTGTCATTACATCATGACACTGCTTGCTGATTCCACCTGCCTTTATTGAATTTGACTAGGGGATTGGTTGTTGTGTTTATTATAACACTGATGGTTGTCTACTCAGAATAGAGCAGTGTCTCTATTTTTCACTGAAGTTGTGCATCCTCATTCTTTAAAACAAAAACGCGGCAATGGCAGTAGTAGGCAGAGATATTCAGCATGGGTTTGGAAAAAATGATGTTAGAAACGTATAGGGTGTATCTCAAAATTACCTTTACAAATTTTTTTTTAATTGATAGTTAAACATTATGTTTTCTCGTTGAAATAAAACCCTTTGAAAGCCTATGTGGAGAAAACAACTTGATCTGGTGTTCCATGTAAACTGGTGGCTGTATTTATTGAATAGACATCTCTCCATTCAGAAATCATTGAATTAAACATGAGTGCAATATAAATTATTTTTACTACTTTCGTACCTGACAAATCCAGCTTTGTTTTAGAGATATTATTTCTTCTCTATCTGTAATGAGAGGACTGAGTCCCCCTAATGCCTGTGTTACATAATTAATGCCTAGTATCTGTTTAATTGAGTTAAAGAGCAGTAGGTAACTTTCACCTTCAGTCCCTTCCTCCTAATTTTGGTGAATTCCGTGTGGACTGCAATAGAAACTAGGAGAAAAACAGCTGACCCAAACTACACAGGCCATTCAACCACATTCATCTTTTGTCAACACAACCTAAAAATACTTATTAGCAACGTTATTCCTGACGTTTGCATGCGGTGAATGTTTTCCTATAGTCAATCTGCATGCAAAGGGTCAAGTTTACTGTTCTTTTCACTAAAATTTCTTACCAAGTTCAAAACAGTGTCTCACATTATATGCATTTTCCATATTTTATTTAGCTGCATTCCAATATTATTTTGTGCCAGATTCTGCTCCAAGTAATGGTAAGGATGAGGGAATATTTAATACAAACATAATTCCATGCTGGTCTACTCTGATATGGAAAAGATGGTGGTCACAGCATTTCATCAATGGGTTCTTCTCAATTCAGCAACCAGAGACATTGGGATCAAGGACACAATTAAATGTATGGCTTTGTTTTGTTTTTAGCTGTTGGTAGTTCTGAATCTGTTAGTGAGACATTGACCACATCATTTTTGATCATTTATTCTAGTTTATACCTTCTTCTCATAACTAAAAAAATGTCACCCAAATCTATAAATTACAGAGAGACCTTTATTCAGGAAGACTGATGTGGAGTGCAGGTCAAGTCACTGGGAAGATTCTGACACTCCCTTTCTTCCTGGTCTCCCTCCCTCCTTTCTTCTGTCTCACGCGAGTAACCTGAAATTACAGGTGAACTCAACAAAAACAGAAAGTGGAATGGTGGTTACCAGGGGTTATGGGAGGAGTGTAAGGTGCTGGGGAGGTGCTGGTCAGGGGACACAGAATTTCAGTTGGGGGACTAAGTTTCCAGAGGTCTCTGCATCCCTGTCAGACACCACAGGCTGGTCAGATCCCGGCAGCTCACCAGAGAACCGTGTCCTAAACAATTTTGAGCTCTTAGCCAGCCTGAATGACAAGGCTCATTGGGGTGATTTTCTGATGGTGGTTATAGGTATATGAAGAGGTAGGAATGGAAATGTTACATGTTTGCCAAAATGAGAAATCAGCATTGTTTTTCCCCCAAAAAAAGTTCACTTCTGAAAGATTACTTTAACTTTGCTAGGGGAAAAAAGTGTAAACAAAGTATCTAGAGTTTTATCTTAATAACCCCCCCCCCCAAGTTTGAGAAGGAAGAAACAGATTCATAGGTTGTGGGTGGCACTGCCCCAACACCTAAATTGGACATAGATGTTTTCATTAACCAGTTGCCATTCTGAGGAGTGTGTGTCCGTCCGTGCTCCGAGCAGATTTAGAAAAATCTTCAACATTGTGATATTTTAGCTTCAGGCAGTAAGGACTGGTTTCATGAAAGACAATTTTTCCGTGAACCACGGGTCAGGGTGGTGTGGGGGATGGTTTCAGGAGGATTCATGCAGGTGGCATTTATTGTGCACTTTATTTCTATTATCATTATATTGTGATACATAATGAGGTAATTATGCAACTCACCAAAATGCAGAATCCGTGGGGGCCCTGAGCTTGTTTTCCTGCAACTAGGGGGTCCCACCTGGGGGTGATGGTAGATGGTGACATCCGAAGTGTGTCACATATGTTCAGTCACATATATTAGTCTACTCCACAGTCTTGTTTCAGTTGCTGTCACTGCAGAAGACCCAGCTTCCCAAAGAAGAGATGCTGGGAACGGAAGAGGCTTTCCAGCGCTTTTGTGTCAATTTCATGATATCCTGCTTGACTTCAGTCCAGAACACATGGAAATGTGAAATTGTCTCTAACATCCGTTTAGCCACTGTCATTTTCAATCTCAAGCGGTTGCTTCTCTTCTAGCACAGACAAAGTTGATTCACCTGGTTTATTCATAAACAGGTGGCATATCTGTTCCTTTCAAGCTCAGGGGTCTTTTGTGATTGGCAAGTAAGACTCTAACTCTTTTGAAAGCTGAGATAGGTGGGCGGCACCTGTGGCTCAAAGGAGTAGGGCACGGGCCCCATGTGCCGGAGGTGGTGCTTTCAAACCCAGCCCTAGCCAAAAATTGCAAAAAAAAAAAAAAGCTGAGAAAGGTGATCAGGCACCAGGTGGAAGAGAGAAGGGGGAGAGAAGTCCCTGGCTTGGTCTCTGTCAAAATCTCTGCTAATGTTTAACACATGTCAAAAATTCCAGTGTTCACCCATCATTCCCGTAATTCCAGTTTAGCCTTGAATGGAGCCAGTTTATCTGCAGACTTGACCACAATTATCATTCTCTGCTCCAGAGACAGAATGAGTTCATTGAGCAGGTTGAATATGTCACACAAGTAAGCAAGTTATGCAATCCATTCTGTGTCAGTGGAATATGCTGTCAGGGGTGACTGTCTTTCTAAAAGAAATCTCTGGAGCAACTTGCATAACTCAAAAACTCTGGCCAGTGACCTACCTTTAGAAACCATGTCACTTCTGTGTGTAAGAGAGGACTTGTGTGTGTTCTGCGTCTATTCCCTCACAGAGCTGTTTGAAACAGACGTGCGTCAAAGGCATGGGCTCCAATGTGGTTGATCACTTTAATCACATCCCGCAAAATGTTTAGTTCAGGTGACATTTTTCAGCTAGCGAATGTTACTATAGGGATGACACAGTGCATAGACTCACATTCAGAAGTGCCCTCCTTGACCGGTGTAGCAAAACTAGAAGCTGTCCCGTCGTGGCAGCCGCTCTGTCCATGCAAGTACCAACACAAAATGACCAGTTCCATTTCCTGATGTGTAATCATTCAAAGATTTGAATAGTTCTGCGTTTGTGGTGTTGTTTGGGAACAACAATGCACATAACATGTCCTCAAGAACACCCTCTTGGAAAATATATTACAGCAAGACACACCCTGATGCCTTGTCCTGAATATCAGGAGACTTGTCAACCTGGATTGTGCACCACGGTGGCTCAGGAATGGTCTCTAACAACTTGCCTCAGTGTCCTCCCTGTTCTGTTCATTTGTCTAGTTATCGTGCCTGCTGAAAGTGGAGCGCATGCCACCTTTTGGACTGCAGCCTCTCCTAAAAGTTCACAGCAAATATTGTTGACAGCAGGCAGGAGCAATTCCTCCCTAGCGGTGAAGGGCTTCTTAGCTTCAGCAACGCAGTTAGCCTCTAAGAATGTGTCAACCATGCACACACCTGTGGCCAGGTGGTGGCCTTCAGTAATTGCTTTTGTTCTTTGTGTTCACATTTTTTTTTAACTTAGAAAAACTCCAAAGACTTGTCTTTTAATTAATGCAGGGTTCTTGGTCTCCACGTAGTAATCAGTTTTGAAGGTTTCCTGGCTCTGTTGGGCAGACGGTCACCACAGATGATCCAGAGCAGGCTCGGAAAGCGTGAATTAGCTGAACCCGTAATGTACGTAGGACTCTTGCTGGTTCCTTTCATTTTGTTGGCAGATCTTTCTGCTGTCTCATCATTGGGTCTTTCCTTCTTTTCATAGAAGTTCTCCAGGGACATTTAATTCTTATTCATTTTTGCTAAGATTAGTTGGTGAGCTTACCCAAACTGTGACTGGGATGAGAGCACAGTGCAGGAAAGAGGTGTGGAAGGAGTTGGTCAGTAAAATAACGGGAGATTCACATGTGGGTGACAATACATTTTGGATCCCAACCTTAAGCCTGCCACCCTATGGAGATGCACAGTTGACAGACAGGGGACACAGGTGCCAGGGTTCAGGATAGCAGACATGGAAATAGATTTGTTCTGGGAGCCATGACCTGAGGGTCTAGGGAGGCTGCACACAGCCAGTGCAGCTGAAGGCCGCAGCTCCTCGGACCCATCCTCACTGGCGGTTGTGAAAGGTTCCATTCTGGTGGGACTCAGAACTATTCAAAGAGGTAGAAAGTGAGTGGTTTCTGTATTGATATTTTGATGGTGAGAGCGAAAAGGAGAGTAAATAGGAAGTAGATTCAGAAAATAAAGAAGTTGAGCGAAGGCTTTTTATATCCTCAGAATCAGAGGTGTCCAGCCATTCCTTTCTCCCTCTGTTACACACTGGGAGAATGAGAGTCATCTTGGGCCACACATTAAACACACGAACACCAAGGAAAGCCAATTAGCAAAACAGTCTGTGCACACTTTTCCTGATATCCCACACCACAGAGAAGCAAAGTGAGTCCTTACAAAATTAGCAGGAGGCCTGCAGGCCACAGGTTGGATGTCTCTGATAATTGTGGTTGCTTTGTTTTATTTCAATTAATGAGGAGTTTTTGATCATGTTTATAGATACATGTGAAAGAATTCTTTTTGAGGAAGGATTTAAGATTAATAAGAGAGGAGAAAATGAGAGAGCAAGAGTGAATGTGTGTGTGTCTGTGTGTGTGCAGATGGCTAAGAGTGACGTTCCCTGAAAAGCTGGCACTGAGTTCAAGGGCACAATTTAAGAGGTCAACCCTGGAAGGAAAATCAGCCCTACATTCTTGGAGACGGGAAGGAAATGAAAGTAAATGCTTAAAATTATGGATATAAATACATCCAGCAGGAACAGGGGAAGATTTGCGAGAGCTAGTGAAGGCCGCCCAGTCCCCAGCTTCAGTGTAGTAGGGGTTCCTGCTGCAGTACCGTGGTGCTACCACTCTCTTCCTCTTATCCCTGAATGCTCAGGTTTTCTGAAATCCATGGAGCTTTTCTGATCTCTCTACAGTTATTAGCTGCCCCATAGTACAATGTATGCTCAGCCCTTTTCTTTATAAATCACTTGTTTCCAAGGTTTTTTCCACCACTAGGGTCTTCATCTTTGTACCATTGATAGCAAGACTAGTGATAGACATGTGAGCACTTGGGAAATGGTGAAGGGGAAGCAGCCGGCATGCACTGGTACACCCAGAGTCTCTTGGGTCCATCTTACGTTTCATTATCACTTCCATTTAACAGATTTGGGAATAAGACATTGTAGACTTAACTGCACAA
Organism: Galago senegalensis; assembly: GCA_963575145.1. NCBI lineage: Eukaryota > Metazoa > Chordata > Mammalia > Primates > Galagidae > Galago > Galago senegalensis. The sequence goes on from CAUYTI010048606.1 coordinate 9,751, forward strand.
TGTGACGAAATCAGATTAGAGCCCAGGTGATCCGACCACAGCACCACCCTCTGGTCACCACCCTCTGTACTCACTTTCTCTGGGAACCATCACTGTTCGGAAAACAGTCGACAGGCTGTTAATCTCTTGATCTCAACTTACGGACATTTGTGTTTTAGTTGTTTTCTAATAAGAGTTGGTTATATTCTTACTCTGAGAGTTAGGATTTCTTGGATAAAGACGAGTGACCTTAATCCGTGTATTGACCACTCAACATTTTTATTATTTCTTAAAGAAACATGAACATAGTAAGTGCTTTTTGGAATCTTTCTCAGACTTCAGCTCTGTGAAAAAGAAGTGGTTTCCATTAATCTGTGTCAGGTCAGTTTAGATTCCTTCATCTTGATACTTATAGGAGCTGTTCTTTAATAATATTTCAAGGGTTATAATGAGGATAAATGGGCTCTTAGGACCTTGTCAAATAAAAAGGTCTGCCAGGCACATTTACAGTGTGCCTCAGTGATCCCTCCGTAATCCTTCCCAGGAGCCACTGGCCTCCTGTCTTCGGGCCCTGCATTTCTACTTTGTGGCAGAATAACTGTTTTTTCTAACAGAAGTTCTCAAACTTAGAAGCATGCAAGAATCAATCAGAGGGTTTGCTAACTAAGGTGCAGACAGCTGGACCTAATCCCTAAAACTGAGGGGTTTGGTCAGGGCTAGCATTCAACAATGTGCCTTTCTAACAAATCCTTAGGTAATAAATACTGTTGCTGTTTCATCAGGGTCAACGTGGAGAACCAAGGCTCTAAACCAGGGGTCCTCAAACTTTTAAAACAGGGGGCCAGTTCACTATCCCTCAGACCGTTGGAGAGCCTGGAGACTATGGGCCCCAGGATGAGTTGGCTGCTAAACAGGACAGGCAGTGGTGGCAAAAACACCCGGTGGGCAGGATAAATGTCCTAGGTGGGCTGCATGTGGCCCATGGGCCATAGTTTGAGGACACCTGCTCTAAAACATAGATGTCATCGTTTTAATTTCAGAAAGTAGGAATTAAGGATTACTGGCCTTAACAACTATTCATGCTCATTAAGAATATATTCAGATCAACTCCACCAGGATAAAATTATCGTTTCTGGTAAATGTGTCAGCCCATTAGACTGGCTTATATCCAACAACTCTCTAAATCAGTGGGTTTCAGCCGGTGCACTGTCAGAGGACCTCAGTTATGCCACAAAATTTTTAAAGACCATTAATTAAATTAGTTAAAGATCATTAATTAAAGAAGTTCAAAGCACAATAAGTATATTCTTTTTACTCATTTTTTGTTTTGTTTTTGGATCAACATAATTTAAGTGTGCCATAGAAGTTTAACTGTAGGTTCAAGTGTGTCATGAGATTCAAAAAAAAAGGTTGTAAAATATTGCTCTAAGGAATGCAAGCAATTAATTTAACACAAGGGCACTAATGAAAACATGTTTTCCCCCTGGAGGTACTCAAAGTTTTTATATTTTATTTTATTTTATTATTTTTTAATTTTTTGTATAGACAGAGTCTCACTTTGTCGCCCTGGATAAAGTGCCATGGCATCACAGCTCACAGCAACCTCCAGCTCTTGGGCTTAAATGATTCTCTTGCCTCAGCTTCCCAAGTAGCTGGGACTACAGGCACCTTCCGCAATGCCTGGCTATTTTTTTGTTGCAGTTCGGCCAGGTCCAGGTTTGAACCCGCCACCCTCAATATATGGGGCTGGTGCCCTACTCACTGAGCCACAGGTGCCACCCAAAGTTTTTATATTTTAAAGTTGCATTTCACTGGTTAGAGGCACCATATGGAATTACCTATCCTCCCTAACTATTAATACATGTATCCTTTTCTCTCCCTCTTTACAGAGTTGGGACCCTAGTTTGTTTTTTTTCTCATTTCTAAGAATACCTCTCATTTGTTAACCATCAAATTATAGTATCTGCAGCCCCCTCTTCCCCCGATGACCATGACCCTCTTCACTCATTTCTCTGGAGTATAAACTGGTCTTCACTCCTGCCTAGCACTTACCAAGACGGTATCTTTGGAGTCGTCTTTAAATTGAGCCTAAGTAACTGTTCATGGGGACCTTACTCCCGTCGTTCCTATATAAAACTGCAGTGATTAGCTCGTGTTAAGATGTGGATTGACACCGGCTTGTGAATCTCATTGTTATGGTCGCCATGAGGATGTGGTTACAAGGTTGCTCATTTCACATCCCCTTTATGCAGGGTCAGAAGATAAACTCCATTCAGATTTCTGAACCAGACATAGTAATTGTGGTTCATTATTTATTTGAAGAATAGGAGCATTTTTAAGTCACAGATGCTGTGCATTATGAAATTGGTATTTCTTTTTTTTGCCTTTCTTCCTATAAAGAGTAAAGCCAGTTTATGGTCCAACTGGCGGTTGTACAGAATGGAAAAGCATGTCTCTGCCACCATCATCTTGACCTAATAGTATTGCTTGTTTGTGAGCATTTTTTCAATAACGAGAGAAATAAATGCATTTTAATATGTATTTCTAAAATGTCCTTTAAAGATTCCTAGAAGAAAGGAAAGGTTGCACATTTTTATTTGTAACATAAATAACCTAGTGTAATGTTAAATTTATTTAGTTTCACAATCGATTCACACCTTATTTTAGCAGTCCGACCATGCTTATCCTGTGATTTATCATAAGGCCTTGAAAAATAAACAGAGCTTACCCTGTTGGGAAAGCATAAGTTTATAAAGGGATTAAATTAACCTCTTTAACTCTCCAGTTCTCTTGTGTTCACATGAGATTCCGTGTTTGAGCAGCATATTGTACTGTGTGTCTGTGAGCACCATGTGTATATGTGTTGGAACCATAAGTGCTGTCTGTGGCGTTGGAAGTTTTGCAGTAATGAATTTCCTAGACTAATATGAGAAGTGTTGTAAGTTTAGTTGTGACCTAAACTGGTTTCTAGTTTGAGGAAATAGAATATGGAAGAGAAAATAGTGAAATGTCAAAAGAAGTGAACAACTGAAAGGGTGTAGGCCATTGGGGTACAGCGTAAGAGCTTGACAGATGGGGAAAGAATTTCAGAAAGCAAAAGGGCACAGATTTAGGGACATAAAACAAGAACGGCGAGAAAGGTAACAAAAGATTTTTAGTTGAGTTCCATTATGTCAACCAGTTTTCACTGCCACATGATCCATTCCATACATATTATGAGTGTATTATTTTCAAAGGGATTTCAAATGATTTTATTTAGCTCAGGTCATCCTAAGCAGCAGCTCTCCAAATGGCTGTTTCTAGTCCTAGAACTAATAGAAAATATAATTTACTCTGGACACATTCTCATTTCTCATAGTAAAGGAGCACTATGAAATTTGATAGAAAGGAGAGCTCAAAATATCCGCTAATTTTTAACATCATAGGGCCAACAAATTGTGCAGAGTAGTAATTCCCTGTTCAGCTGACTGTTGCTAAGACATTATACTGTCTTATGCCGTTTATGTGGTAGCCACATTGTGAAAATTGTTTTTATACTTGTTTTACACCCAGATGTTTGGTAACTTATGAGGTATATGTAAGGGATAGATATACATATATCCCTTCTTAATACAGGGCTGAAATATTAGGCAACATAGTAATGGTCACAATAATATTAATATTTTAGTCCACTTCTTTTCCCCCTCTCAGGGAAGGGCTTACCCCATAAAGCATAATGCATGCCTGCCTAAGCCATCCTTTCTTTATTTAATTCCTGCTTAAGATCCCCACTAGCTATTGTTCTATATTAAACAAGGACACTTTAAAAACATTAAAATTCAACCTTATTTTATTTTTAAAATGTTAATGGTTAACTTCAATAATCAGGTTTGAATAAGTTCACAAAATACATTATTTATAAAGTATGAAGCCTCTATTCTACATTCAAATTTTTAGGGGTGCTATATTAAATGACTTTAGGGAAGGGTATAATATGCTTTTTTGTTCTTGCATTGTTAACAAACTTCCATTCTGATCACAGATTGGCAGTTGGGGTTAGATGCAGGGATGAGAGTATATGAATAGCTGGAACATATTCTTCTTAGCAAAGTATCTCAAGAATGGAAGAAAAAGTATCCAATGTACTCAGCCCTACTATGAAAGTAATTGATAGCTTTCATAGGAAAGCTATAGCCCAATTATAGCCCAAGAATATGGGGAAAGGGGAGAGGGAGGGGAGGGGAGGGGGGCGGATGGGTGGAGAGAGGGTGATTGATGGGACCACACCTGTGGTCCATTTTACAAGGGTACATGTGAATCTTTCTAAGTGTAGAATATAAATGTCTTAACACAATAACTAAGAAAATGCCATGAAGGCTATGTTAACCAGTTTGTTCAAAATATTTCAAATTGTATATAAAACCAGCACACTACCCCATGACTGCATTAATGTACCCAGCTATGATTTAATTTTAAAAAAAAGAACATTAATAGTAAATTAGAGGTATATAAAGACCTCGCTACTCATATCCATACTCTAGAAGCTTAACACTTTTATACTATTTTAATAATACTTTACATACTTTTTTTAACAACTTAAGGTATAAAAACCCTCAAACTGTTACTTCTTCAACCAGCTGGTTGTCTTATGGTTTATTTTAACGCCGGAAATTACACAGAAGCTAACATAATTTCCTTTTAATGCTATTTGTGTATTTCAAACTAGTAACTATAGTTTTTAAAATTCTTATTGTTTAGGAGGGAAAGAGGCTGGCAACCCTTAGTGCTGATAGTTTTATTTAGATGGCTCCAAAATAGGTTTTACAACTTCAACCGACCCTTAGATAGTTTTGACTTAAAGATTTAAGATCATTCCTCAGTCCTTTCTTAATCACACATTGTGTTTTTACTGTAAGTTGTATCTTGTCAATTGTTTTGTAATTCTCATCATGGAAATGCTTGGAAACATCAAGAATGGAATCTCACTGCATCCAGCTGAGGGACAGAGTGAAATCCTACCTAAAAAAAATGGAATGGAATTGAATTTAATTTAGAGTCTTTTCAATGATTCTTTTCAACAGATAGATTTCCTTAGATCATTGTATCTTAAACTTACTTCTCCAGGCTGCTGGTCCTGAGCAGTGTTCCACAATAAAGGGTTCTTTGGCGAATGCAACCAGCCTCTCCAGGATGTGGTGATGTGCACGGGAGCACGTTCAAAGCTCCGCAAGTTCTGCAGAAAAGCAAACTTTTATCCATGCAGTCAATCCTCAGACTTAGTTGCTCTGCTTTGTTTTAACATAACCCCTATTAACCTTCTCCTTAAACAGGTTTTGGCAGAGACTGTTTCTGAGAACGTAAGTGAGCTTAGATGTCAGTTTCCTTCCTTTTCCCATCTTTCCTCAGAAGTGATTGTCACTGAGATCTGAAGCCTGTAAACAAGCCCTTTGCCTGAAACTCACTCTTCTTTACAAAGCAAGATGTTTCATAGCTGGCACTGCTGACGTGTTACATAAGGAGGACTCGTAGCTACTGGTCAGTCGCTATGCTGGGGTCAGTCCTCCTGTGTCCTGTACACGATTCCCTTCCTCACACGTCATCCCGACATCCATGCTGTTGGTTCATCAAGTCTGATTCTGCTCCCGCAATATAATCTCTGAGGACATCAGATCTGCTCTCTTTCTCCATCCCTTTTCCCTTAGTGCATCTCAGGACACAGATTACAAAACAAAATCAGAATTAACAGGAACTTACCATACTAAACGGAAACAATGCTAACTGTGAAGTGAGTGCTTGGAAATGTCAAATTAAATTAAATTAAAATGATTGAACACCGACTATTAACAAGGAACTGTGTTCAGGATGCAGGGACAATAAAGAGTGAGTGTGGCCCCGGCCCTAGCTGGCGGGTCTCCTTGTGGAGCGAGACGGGTGCCTCGTTAGAATAGGGAGGGTTCTGTGTATGATCCTTTCTTATCTCTAAGTTGCTTCCTGACATAACTTATTTCCAACTGCTTACGCAGCTGGCATCTGGTGAGACTGGAAACTACTCATTTCTCACACAAATATTTTTATTCTCCTTAGCAGAGAATAAAGGAATAGAAAATCAATTTCTGTTTATCTGATTATGCTATAAAGAGTTTATATCTCCAGGTCTCACAAACACTTTGTCATTTTTTTCATGTCCAGAATTCTACTGAGATTATAAAATTGGATATATTTGGAAGAGTCCTTTTTGCTAGTCTATCAACCCCCAATGGTGAAGGGTGGCCACTCGGTATCTCATTGTTCCTCTGAGACAGATTCTCAGCAAAAGTTTAAAAGCTGACACCTCATATTTCTTATCTTCAACGAGATGCTTTCTCAGGAAAATTTAAAACACTTGTCTTTTTTTTGTCTTGTCTACACATTTTATTTTGAAATTGAATTACTCAGCTCTGTCTACTGCATGGGACATCGGACCCATAAAGCAATGCATTTTATTATTTTAAGTTTATAGTTAGAGTCAAGATACAATCTCATAGCCTGTTCTTTTGGGAAACCAAAAGCTTAGACTTCTCCAAAGGAAATGCTTTCTCTTCCAAACATGAGCTCGGGGAGTAATCTCGTTTTAAATCACGGAAGTCTTCCATGGAGCCATTAACACTGATAGGCGTAGATCTGCTTTGCTTCCTAGGGAAGGGTCAGCAGCAGACTCTACCCAGATATTTTCAGTGGGCAGTGTTTGCTTTTACACGTGGATTTTATTCCTTTCATAGAGCACCTTTGTATATTTCAAAGAAGAGCGGCTTCTATAAGTGCAGTTAGAATGTCTTAGCCAGCAAACTGTCAAAAATGAATGTGGGCCACGTATGCATGCAATTTTCACAATATTAAAAAAGGGAGGCTATGGTTATAGTGCACTGCTTCCAAACTGATTACGCAGAACAGAGGCTCAGCTTGATGCCAATAGCTCACATGCGTTGCCAGGCTAAACAAGGGCCTTTTAAGGTTCATCCATCACAATTTGCGGTACATTAAGGCAAATCTAATGTTCTCTCAGGCTGTTGTTAAGGGATTTTCAGTATTCAAAATAAGAAATTGCATTTGGGGAAAGGGATTTCTCCTCTACTTTTCCGTAGACTGTCTTTAGTTCTATAGAGTCTCCTTAAGTCTGCTGGACCCCTGTTATACTCCTGTACTAATCACAGATTGATTTTTTTTAAGAGTTTGAACTCTTAGCTGGTAGCAGGAAATGACTTTAAATTAACATTGCATGAACTACTATAAATTGTCACTGAAAAAGAGAGTGTTTAATTATAAACGAAGGAACCTACTTCCCAGCTGATTAACTATATTAAACACTTTATACTTTCAAAGCTCAAACACAAATGCTAATAAGATATTTCTCACAACGTGTCTCCAAGGGAGCCTGATACCATCACCTCCTATTTTTATAAATGACTCATTTGACCCATAAAAATTACACTGCCCATCTTGGACCACATAGAAATGAAAAAATAGAATCCGGTTCAAGATATCAGTGTATCCACACCTGGTTTACAGAGATATGCTTGTAGTTTTCTGAGCAAAGTAAAAACCAAATAAATTTCACTCTCTTCTGTTACTATAGGTGACTGCACGTGTACACACACACACACGCATTTTCATTTTTATTTTCCTTTTAACGTTTTTGTTGAGTATGCAAAACTAGTCATTCTGTGACAGGAACAACATAAACGCAGCCTGGCTCTCCAGTAAATCATCTTTGCTACTTGTTCTGAGCTCACTTAACAGACTTGCGTGTCTCTCTTTTTTCTCTTTATAAGCAGGAACATTTGGAAAACTAGTACAATAAGTTTATGCCAAATATAGAATTGTCTGATCCTGAGATAGCCAATCCCCATATCAGTATTTTTGGCAATGAATTCATTCTCAAAAGCATCCTTGATTATATTGCTTTCAACCATTGTGTAATTGCATATCATATTTAATATTTATTAATTATAGTTTTATGTCTATAGTATCTTTTACTTTGGGTTCTAAGTTATTTATGAGTACAGAGTATAACGCATAATACGGATATTGATCTCATATTTTTAGTCAGTAGATTCTGAATTCTTTAGTAGTTTAAATCTAATTTGCCTAATGAGCTTGTAATTCTCTCATTGTCAGCACCACTTTAATTAATGTCTCCAAAGTCCAGAACTAGAAAACCATAAATGCATAGTAAATAAAGGGTGATCCCATAAATATCTGGGTTTTGTTGTGTATGTATGTTTGTATATAACAACCAGCATATAACTTGGTAATAAAATTATTACTAAAAAGTACATCTGTGTATGTTCATGTTTTAATAATGTTATTAACAAACTAAAATATAGAATTTTTAAAATTTCAAAGTTATAACCTGCCTTTTGTTTAAAAATTCTATTTCTGCTTATCATTTCTCTTTAGAAACAGGATAAGGAAAATCCTTAGGAAATGAAAGACAACCCTGATTTCATGTTATGGTGCTAACAAAAGTAAATGCTCTTGACATTTCTTTTTAGATCTGTTTTAAAAAGAAAAGGGTAGTCTATGCTACTGTAATTTGCTTTGTTCTGGAGAAGTGCAATTACATTTGAATTGGATGTACACGATATTATATGCCAAATATGGTAACCAGATCGAGATGTTTTCATCACATTTCCCTTTCTAAATAAAATGTGAAGTTATATTTCAGTGCCTATGAAAATATAAATATATGACACTAGGTAGGAGAGTTCTGTAATTTATCCTAATTTCAGCCTAGAGTGACCTACTGATAAGGATATAGTTAGAGATATCCGCTGAATTATGGAAAAATATAACAAATAACAGTAAGAGAATGTGATATAAACATTTGCCTCTGGGGTTTCTATTAAGCCTGAAGCTTAGTGCATGTTCTAACTAATAATTTGGGGGTTCTCCACTGAGATTCAAACTTCTTCAGGCATAATACAGTATTTTGTATCTGTGTAGTATGTGATTTCTCTAGACATAGGTATTGTAAGTGTTCTGTGAATAAATTAGGCTGTTATCTCTGCATATAGAAGCTGCAATACGTGAGGGCTGTGGTGATGAATATTTTGTTCGTCTCATATAACCAGGGTCTAGTCTAGAGTCTAGTCCTGAAAAAGATTCCTATAAATAGGTCTGGAATAAAAAGATAGAAACATTGCTGTTGATATTCGTTTACCTCTCCTCACAAGATGAAAACAAGAAAGCACATGGAAATATTTGAAGGGAAAGAGTAAAGAAATTCAGAACAACTTTTTTTATAATTTAAAAACATATTCATCTCTCGTTTATTCCGCAAAACTCTACAGATTTTTCTGCTGCCTCCTGGCCTTTGTTGGACCAACTGAGGAAAATTGGGTTAAATTTAGGAGGGGTTATACAGAAGGCAGTTAGGGAGGCTCTGCTGCCTGCAGGTCCACTGAATTCATGGCGTTTTTGACAATATCACTCCATAGTATGGTTTGATGGTGAAAGTGAATGACCAGTATTTTATTCTGATAATTGTATTTCGCCACCTATGCTGCATTTCATTATATAAAGATGTTAATGTTCTGGGGGAGAGAAATGGAGAAGGTACTGGAAAAAAGAAAAATGTATACATAGAGAATGAATGTCATAAAAAAGTAAATTCCGTTTCCTCTGGTGTCCCCTGGTGTCGTTCAGAGTTCAGGCTCTTAGAGAGGTGGTTCCAGATTGTGAGGACAGCACTGGCCGTAGACCCAGAAGGCACTGCTGTTAGGGTACAAAGGTGGCCTGGTGACTGAGCCGTCTGCCCGGAGGGCCTTTTGGTTATGTGCATGTGAATGCCAGACATTGTTAACTGGAAATGTCTATATATGGTAGATTAGAGAATGTCATAGAAATTTTTTGAGATAGTTTTGCAAGTTTTTTTTTCAGTTCAGATTATTTCAATGTATGAGAAGGCCTCACACATGTGAACTGAATAAAAACCTTGCTAGTTTTGCCAGTATGTAGACACAACCTTCAAAGAGTTTTCTTGAATATGGTATTTGTGCAATATTTAAGCTGCTTAGAAAGTTATGCAATAACTGAGAGATGACATAGGGAAAGAATTGGACTAAATGATCCATATTATTACTTTTAATTTTAATACCCTATGACTTTATAGAGAAAGTTTGCATCACTTTTTTTTTTTTTTTGAAATTTGGGGCCAGGAATGTTCAAGTATAATTGCATATAGTCTTAAAGCATTACTCTTTATAACACTGGAAAATATGATCCAATTTATAAAAATCAGTGTTTAGAGACATTAAGTGACTTAGGTTTTTATATTTTTCTGGATTACTTAGAAGAGTTTTATTGGTACACATGCTACTTAGGTATAATAAAGATACATATGTATATTTTATTTTGTTTATTTCTGCAGTGGTTATCTAGAGTGAATTGATCCCTAAAATTGTGAAAGTAACACTAACCACTTATGGAATTTTTATATTTTAGCATTAAAAAGGGGGCGATTTTGGATCACGCCAGATCCTTATCACAAAGATGACAACATCCAGATTGGGCGTGAGGTGAAAATATCTTGCCAAGTGGAAGCTGTTCCTTCTGAAGAGCTAACATTTAGTTGGTTTAAAAATGGGCGTCCATTAAGAAGTTCTGAGAGGATGGTTATCACACAGACGGATCCTGACGTCTCTCCGGGAACGACAAACTTGGACATCATTGACTTGAAATTCACGGATTTTGGGACATACACGTGTGTAGCATCCCTCAAGGGAGGAGGAATCTCTGATATCAGTATTGATGTTAACATATCCAGCAGCACAGGTAAGATGCACAGTTATGATGCCAGAGATGTTCACTTTTAAAACAACTGAAGTTTAGCTGTCAAAATAGTCTGTAGTGAATAACACTGTCATTTTTTTAAGTTTCCTAGAAACAAAATTCTGATATTATGAATGCTTAATAAATATCAGATTATGAAACATTATTACTTTGATTTGGATTTACATTTGCATGATCTTTTACAGAAACTGTGCACATAACATCAGTAGCATTGACTAGGGTAGAGATAGGCTTCTAGGTTAAATAATAGCAGTTTTACATTAACTAGAAGCCCTCTGTAGAACCTAAAATTATATTAATAAAGTTAAACAGCCAATGTCTAAAGATGTAAGACAACTTTCAGAAATTTTAAACAAATAGAAGTCATTAAGTTCTAAGGTGAAAATACTAAGAGATAATTTAAGGGTGTTCAAATACAAGATATGTCAGAAATGTTTCCACCACCATCATGGCGGATGTTAAAGGAGTCAGGTGTGGCTTTTTGGAGAATCATCTGGTAGAATTTCTTCACAATGAATAGAGTTGTATGTGATAATATATTGCAGTCAGATTCTTTCTTTTAAGGTTAAAAATATGTTGCCAAGTTTTTCTGAATTAAATGTACATCTGTAGATGAGGAAAATGCCAGAACTTTGACATTAAGTTCAAAGTTAAGGGCATTCAGATGCTTTAAAGCCCTTTAACTTTATGTGGTACAATCAGCACCCCGCCAGAGAGTTGCAAAGTAACTGTATTTGTTTTGCCAACTTGTTACCAGACTGAATTTTAACTGAAGATTCTTACATTATTCCAGGTGAATGATACGTGTGGGAAACACTGTTCACCAAGGTAGTAGACAGAGTCTGTGCCGCATAATGTTTAACACTCGCTTTTTCTTTCCAACCAGGGAGACTTTTGTGCCTCCTCATGGTTCCAAATTGTAAGGCACACTGGATTGGTTTTACTCCTTTAAAAAGAAACAAGAGGTCCGTCCTTCAGGCTGACAAAATATGCTCACTTTTCACAAGTCTGCTTTGTTTCTGAAAAATATTCCATTTTTTGTCATCCATAGCTCATGTCAATGGACTTTAGGGGGATGAAAGTACTTGTGTTTAGCCATTATTCCTTTTCTGGGTTAGAAGAAAATCAATGAAAAAGAAAAACTTTATAATTTTATAACTTAAATTGCTATTTGAATATCAGTGCTAGCATCAGAGATAGATGCATTTAGGATATCTGATGAAAATCACAGCCATGTCCAGGCCATTACCATGCACTCACGTGTTCAGTCAATAAATATCCATTGATTTCCCTGCGTCCATGTGGTAGGTGACCCTGTTCCAGGGGACTTCTCACATATCATATTTTATATGCAGGTAAGAATAATTTGTGTAAAATCCAGGATCATTGTCCCTATTTTCTGAGGGAGGGTTGCTTTTCCCAACTTGTTCTGCACCTGATCGTAAGCTTTGCTGTTTCTGTTTGGTTGCTTCTCCAGTTTTGTTCACTTGTTTCTTTTTTCAGAGACAGTGGCACAAAGGCCACATCCAGAGAATCCATGCTCCCATGTAAAAGGACTCCTCTGAGGGGAGCACAGTTGATATGCTATTTAACGTAAAAGGAGCACAGCTTGATGAGAAGGAAGGTACATGGCATGATCACTCACAGAGTGGGCCATGACGTTCATGTCATAACTATAGCCGTTATGTGGCCTGTTTGAAATTATGCATTTGTAAGCAGCCAAAGGTGACTGACATTGATTTGTGAAATTTCCAAAAATCCTAAATGGAAGATCCAAGATTATTAAGAGCAGATTTTACTCAAGGAATCTAGAGTAGTAAACATGGATTAAGTATAATAATATGTTTTTAATTGTGATTAATTTGTCTGGTTACCAAAGGAAACAAAAGCAGAGTTAAAAACATATGTATTAAGTCTTCTTGGAAAACACTACCCCTTGTTTGTTTTTTTTTTTTTTTTGACACAGAGCCTCTGGCACCCTGGGTAGAGTGCCATGGCATCACGCTCACAGCAACCTCCAACTCCTGGGCTCAAGTGAGTCTCCTGCCTCAGCCTCCCAAGTAGCTGGGACCACAGGCGCCCGCCACAACGCCTAGCCGTCATTGTTGTTTGGCGGGCCTGGGCTGGGGATTCGAACCCACCACCTTAGGTGTATGTGGCTGGCGCCTTAGCCGCTTGAGCCACAGGCGCCGAGCCTCACTACCCCTTGTTATTCCCCACCTTGGTTCCTCCCTGAAGTAGAGGAACCAAGGAACTTTGTATTGCTTGTTGCTCTAATCTCAGCATCTGGAACAAGACACAGCCAACAGTTGCTGCTTGGTAATTACTGAGTAACAAAATGAGCCAAGTGTGCACCCACTTTCCTTGTAGGTTTCTTACCGCCTACTGTCTCCATAATACAGACAGTTGGTGCCCCATCTACTGCCCTTGTAATTCCTTACTAACTTCAAGACAAGTGATTTGATAGAAAAATGTATACAATGACTTAATGTGTTATCACTCCCAGTGGCTCCATGATTTATGGTGTCCAGTGAAAATAAATGTATTCCTTATTCAAAAAGAAATTTAAAAATTCACAATGGCAGCATCAGCGCCAAGTTTGGAGCCCTTGTCAGTGTGTCTGCACGGGTGGTGGGCTCCGGAGGCCGGCCCGCTGGGAGACAGTACTTGCCCTAAAGAGTGAGCCACTAGAGGTGATTGCATGTTCTGTCTTCATGCTGAAACTGTCTTTGATGTTTGACTTTGCTTATAGTACAGTGGAACTGAAGCAGTGGTTTGATGTGAAAATGATATTTATTCTAAGACAGAGTATGAACGAACAATGATAATGAACAAGTCGGTAGCATGGAGGAAAGTCTTGGCTTATATCAGTTCTGTGAACCAAAAAGGGATACAGAGGAGATTCTTTGACTTACTCACAAATTGGGTGAGGTGAGTGAGCCAAAGAGAAGGAGGAAGTGTTAAAACGTGAGTATAAATGTGGACACCTGCTAGATTTGGGGGTTTTCTGCTTATACAGTGTGTCTCAAAAGCCAACCCTGATGTTGCCATACACATAAGCACACATATGGAAAATGAGAAATTATAGCTTACTGTGCCTTCTTTTGTTTATTTATTTTAAAGACAGAATCTCACTCTTACATCCTGGGTACTAGGGTATCATGGATCACAGCAACCTCAAACTCCTGGGCTCTAGTGATTTTCCTGCCTCAGCCTCCCGAGTAGCTGGGACTGTAGGGATCTGCCACAACACCCAGCTGGTTTTTCTATCAGCACGGGCTGATCTTGAACTCCTAAGCTCAAGCTATCCACCAACCTCAGCCTCCCAGAGTGCTAAGATTACAATGCACCTTTATTTATAAAATATTCTTTACAAAGTTTTGCAAAGAGGTGGCCAACACATAGAGAATATTTTGTAAAATTTCCAACACTGGCCCCTGATATTCCCATGTTCTCCAGTGATACCTGGTTCCTCCCTAGAGTGGAGGCTCCATGAGGCCTTGGACTTTGTCTTGTGTATTGCAGTAACTCAGCATCTGCAACAATCGTGGCACATAGGAGGTACACAGTTATCACTGAAGAATGAAATGAGCTGATTTCTGCCCACAGCCTTCCTTTCAGGTTTTCTTCCCCCCGATTTTGGAACTCCTTTTTCTGGGATGACCGGCAGAGCTGTTGTTGTATGTGGTGTGAATTAAGTTCAGGAGCTCATCCTAGAGAAAGTGCTGTGATGGGAGGACTAGTTGCTGGTGTTGGTGCCCGGCTAACCCAGGGGAGCGCTTCAAAGGCTACCATCGTGATTTTCAGCAATGAGGTGTATAGCACTTCTTTGAGGATAACTTTGCAGATGCAAAAATTGTCCAACCTCATACAGTGACTTAAAGGGCAACTTTTGGGACACACTGTATTAATACTATTTTTAAAAATTGTAGATTTAAGCAAGTAGTCAGTGGCCTTTTTTTGCATTAACCATTTTCTTTATGTTAAATATGAGCTATTGTGGGAGGCATTTTAAAACATTTCTGACTAAGACATAAAACCATTTTGTCAATGCGAGAGTGACACTTCAACATGTTTTTGGTGACTTTTAAATTGCAATATGAAACATGCCATGCAGATAATTCTACTTTTCAGAATTATTAGCATTTTAAAAAGACAATGATTTGCTTTTAGAGAAAACTTTAGATAGAGAAGCTGTATGTATTGTGGAGTTTGCCTCATGCATTCGATTGAATATTAATAAAAATTATGACACATGCATTTATAGATCATGTCATTCTCACATTAATTCACTATTAGAAACTTTTTTCTCTTCTGATTCTGTAAATATGCAAATTGTGTTACTGGGCGCAAGTTTTGTTCCGCCAATTTAAAGTTGATGTTCCTTTCAGATTTCTTCACTGAACTATTGCTCCACAGCTGGCTCTGTGTAATAAGGGGACAGCACTAAGGGGCCTTGCTGTGTGTAATATGGGGACAGCACTAAGGGGTCTTGCTATGTGTAATATGGGGACAGCACAACGGACCTTGCTGTGTGTAATATGGGGACAGCACTAAGGGGCCTTGCTATGTGTAATATGGGGACAGCACAACGGACCTTGCTGTGTGTAATATGGGGACAGCACTAAGGGGCCTTGCTATGTGTAATATGGGGACAGCACAACGGACCTTGCTGTGTGTAATATGGGGACAG